>CAODLS010529829.1:0-11407 GCA_948243855.1 Flueggea neowawraea
ATGGTTATGGTTTCTCGGGAAGAGGTGGAAGAATTCGGGTGTGCAAGGGATCTTTGGTTGTGATCAAGGGTCGATTGCGGAATGGCATTTACACCTTGATTGGTAGCTCGATAGTTGCTAATGGTTTAGGGACTGTTTTGATTTCTATGAAAAAACGGGTAGAGTTTGTAATTGAGACTCTATAATAGAAAAAGATCAATCAGGTTGATTCATAAGGGCTAACAACAAGTGAACAAGGGCATGATAATTGTGTTGGTGATTAACAAAGATCATCACTGGATGACACAAGGAATATGCAGAGTATTGTGTTATTAGGAGTGGATGAAAAGCTAGCTAGTGGAGGCAAGTTCGGGTTGGACTTGGTTCGTTGTTGCAGGACTTGATGGCCTTCGGGGTGGTGTGGCAGATAAGTAATTGGATTCAGAATTGAACGGGGAATAAAATTCACTTCAATGTGGAGAATTGTTGAGATTTAAGTGAGATTTTATTGAAGAATTGTGGAGCCATATTGATAGTTGATGAAACAAGTCAAAATGGGACTGATTGAAGATGAAAATGATGAGTTCTTGGTGGATCAGTGCAGGACACGGTCTGAGACACGACCGTGTCCCAGACATTGTAGTTCCAGAGTCGTTTTTTTCCAATTACACGGTTTGGCTATTCTATTTGTGTCTTGATGCTGCTGTTCTTGTCTTATTGTACCAACATGTGTCTTCATGTCTAATGGGTTTAGACTTGTTTTAGGGTTTTTGGTGGTCTATTTTTGCTACGGTTTCATTGTAAACTATAAATAGATGGCTTGAGAACAATTCTTGTAAGCCTTAGTAAGCTTGGAGGTCTTTGAATGCCGTTGTAAGCCGTTGTGCTTATTTTTTACTCTGAATAATAGAATTACTTGTGTCCTGCCTGTAAATGTAGATTGAATTGATTGAACCACGTAAATCTTATGTTCTTATGTGATTGCTCTTTGTTATTCATCATTCTTCTATCGTCGGTTTTCCCTGACAGGATTGAACACATTCTTTCCGAGAAAGATGGACACGTCTACGACTAAGTTACCAACATGGGAGGTTACCAGAACGTGGGAGTTACCAAAACGTGGAGCGAGAAATCAGGGAATATGAGAAGGGAAGACTGTGCAAGACACACATCAAAAACCAAACTCTTTGCAATTTCATTTCTTGCATTGTTACTTTTCAGTTCTTTGCTTTCAGTGTTTTTCATTTAATCTAATTGTTAGTTGTTTGTTGTGAGGTATGACAGAGTTCTCACATTCCCATGCTGCACAAGCAAGCCATTAGGACTTTACTTGCTTTTCTTTACCCGCTTTCATTTACGTTTCAATGTGTTTACTTGATTTCCTTTCAATTGTCGAATAGTGATTAATGTCATACTTTGAAGGTTCATTATTAATTCGTAGTTGTGTTGTTTCAATTTAATGCAAGTTTTAGTCCTCGGTTTCTTAGTCTCTCTATTTCTCGACTACTATAACTTTACTTTTACTTTCCTTGCGTTTAAAGTCCTAGGTTGCTAGGCATCACCGAACTATTTGATCAAATTCACGCGTTCACATTCCCTTTACTTTTATCTTCTACTTGACTTACTTCATATACTTGAGCACTCCATCCTCAGACACGAATTTTCCTCCAAGAAAACCCTAGCACCAAGACCACGCCCAACACCCTGCCAGCTAAATCATCGTGCACTGAATTGCTACAGTTGGGCATGACTACAAAACTAACAATGTATTAACCACTCCCCAGATGACATATGGCCACTATGACAGGAGAATATGCATGCCTAACCTACAAGGCTACAAACACATTTAACTCACAATTATGGGTGGTACTACAATGAGGACTCCTAAAAAGAGTCATCAATGAGGACTTGAGTTACTTAATTTTAGGCTTCTTTACTTAATTTGAGGAGGTGACTACTTAATTGTAGCTCCAAAAGTTACTTAATTTTGGATATCATTACTTAATTTGACTACTTGTTACTTAATTTTGATCGGTTACTTAATTTGGTAATAAATTAAGTAACAATGACTGTTAATTAATTGTTGCTAAAATTATTTAATTTGAGTATCAATTATTTAATTTATTAAAGGTGTCCTCAATAAAGACTTTTTTTAAAAATCCTCATTGTAGTATCACTCCATAATCATCCCTGAGTTTAAAGCCAAAAGCTAACTCCTGGTCACTAAAATCTTATCAATGATAATTAAATATTTGTAATAAAATAATTAAGATTGTCTTATTAAAGATATTTCCTTTTTAGTTTTATCAATAAAATAATTTAAATATCAAGTTAAAAAAAAGGCTTCCATAATTAACTCTCTAAGAAGTTTATTTGGATCATCGAGTTAAAATGATGAAGTTTACTCAAGTCCAAAAGTAACTAAAGTTGTAGGTGTGGAGACTCTTATTTGTGTTGGGTTCGATAAATTAACGAGCCAAAAAGCTTGATATATAAACAAAACAAATTTGCTCAATCTAAAACTTGGCTCAAAGCTCCTGAACAAGCTCAATGTATGGAGAATTTGTCTTAATTGAATAGATAATCACTTAAAAATGTAATTGTTAAACAAAGCAGCTTAATTTTAATGATCATCAAAATCTAAACAAACCTGCAATAATAAGTAAGATAAAACTCATCAAATTTTGAAGTAGCCAAGCTTGGCTCGATTACATCCTAGACGCAATCACACATCTTAAGCGAGAAAGCGGACTGGACAGTAACAACAAACTCTGTGAAATGTGATGGTCCCAACCATTGCAAATAAATTTCATAGCACAATTCTTTTCTTCTTTGGCTTTTCTACCTCGTGACGGAGCATTTATTGCCTTTCTTCGTCTTCTAATCAACAAGAACCAAAAAGACATCGTCCGTTACCTTCTCAACTCCACTGGCCTTTTCTCCTCTCCTCCTAACCACACACTATTGAATCTCTATTGCCTTGTGATTTGTCATTATAGTCTGAAATTTGATGCAATTGAAATCTGAGGTAGGTTAGTTTGGAGCTCGATTACCTCTCTCTCTCTCTTGTCTATTCATTTCTTCTATATACAGGCCTCACCTTCATCCTGTTTTAGAGATTAGTCAAATCAAGATGTCCTAAAAACTTGATTTCTTCACCATGTTACAGGCTCCTCAAATGTACAATTGCAATGCTTGAAATATTTCTAAGGCAAAACACCCATAAAAATCAAATCTTATGCAAGACTCAGAAATTTAGAAAAGCTGACCACTCAATATACATGCCTCCCTGGTCCAGATAAACCAAATTGAGAACTGATCCATGCACAACATAGATTCCCATAGACAAGGCCAAGCCATCAGCATCTACAACATAAACAGACTTTTTGAAAGATACAAAACAAGAACGCATTACTGTGACCTGCTAAGATGTCTGACCATATTCATACCACATGGAATTAACTACAACGGAACCAACAGAAACTTCTGTATATGCAGTTGCTGAAAAAGATTCATATCAAATGCACATACGGAGTTACAAACTCAAGCCGAAATGATGATACCGAAACAACATTTAGCAGTATAAACAAAGCAGTAATTGTATTGTATGCAAAAACACTGCGTATATCTTAAGACATAAATTAAAGAACCTTGAATCAAGATCGGATGAAAGTAACTTATATAAATACTAACATTAACCAATACAACTATTGGGCGCATATCACATTTCAAAAGAATGTTGCTGCTTCTCATGTACAATATGATTGACGACCCAAGACAAAAAAGAATAAAATGAAACAGACGTCTACATCTCAAGAATAAGAAACATGATGTACAGAAAACTCACAAAAAGAAAGTTAATTAGCAGTAAAAAAAACTCGACTTCCTAATTACAATAAGAGAGATAATAAAGAAGAGGCTACATCAGTCCTCCGACGTGAGAAATCCCACCCCGAAACTTTACTAAAATGCAGCTCGCTCCAGCCACCAGTATACTGCAGAGACCTGACTCCTAATTCTCCTACAGAAGTACATTTCTGAACTTATTCTCCTAAACAAAAGTACATTTCTGAACTTACATACTGAAAGATAACCTAACTTACATGAGAAAAAAACAACTACTTTTGAACACTTCAAACTTACAACAAACAGACCCTTAAACAGACCTTGGATATTTACATATATTAACGCGAGGAAATACAAACTTATTTTCCTTTTACATCAAACATATACAGAAGAAAAGGCAAAATTTGTTACAGCTCCTTTCTGACCCTTCCAGCACAGAATAACATGATAATTTACATGGCGTCAAACATGTACAATTCTGGTCCTCACAATCTATACAAGAATGCTACAAGCTATACTAATGGACAAAAAAGGGATAAAATAAAGAAAGATGGAGGCCATTACATTTTACGCTTCCACCATGATATACAATACTTTACAAAAAAAAGGAGAAGAAACATACAATCCCTTGAGCCTCAATATTTATCGCCTACATTCTTTCACATTTAAAACTCCATCAAAAAGTACTATCTAGATATATTCCTCTACAGGCGTGAATTACAAATTCTTAATGTTGCTTCAGGGGAATGGGTAAAATCCAATAAAATCAGGACTTTGTTTGCAAAATTGTCAGAGCAAAACCATTATAGGAAGAACCCAATGAAGCCAGCTCATCACACACATCTTCCTCTATGCAATGGACATAGATTGATTCAATGATGAAAACAAAGAGTAGAGAATCCACTCCCTGGAATAATTATAAAAAAAACTCCCATGTCAATAGAATTAAAAAATGTTAATTTGACAAAGACCCAACCCCACAAACTACCTCGTCACCACATGTTAGATAAAGAATTACCCCCACATTGAACCAGAAAATCTCCACAGAATAGTAGTTCTACATGAATGCAGAATGATGCATAAGCACAAAGAAATTGGCAAATACAGAGAGGCAAGCAAATGAAAAAAGGTGAAAAAGCAGAGAAAAGAAAAAAGCAACAAGCCACCCTGTAGTTTATGGCACCAATTCAAGCTTTGCGAGAAATTCAAAGAAGCACTATGCTTCAGTTTTGCATGAAATTCTCTATACAGTCATCAAAAAATCAAATGCAGGTTCATACACCCCCGCACACACCACATATAATCGTCCTGAATTGAGAGAGCTAGACTAGATTAATTCCACATTCCGATTCTCCTTTCCAACTCCATTACCACATCCTTGAAAGATATGATACACATCAATCATCACCAAGCCAAAAGACACCCTTATTGATGGACTCAATTCTTAAGGTAGGCTAAGTGCACCATGCAAAGGAACAAGTAACAAGATCCTCTAATTTGACCATTTCTTTAGAACATATTTGACCCACCACGTACACTAACAAAGAGATCCATTCTACTATCATGCACACTATCCTAAACATTAACACTAGAAGCAACCACTGATGAAAAGAAAAATCAGTATTCTATATAAATTTCTCAAAAGTATTATAAGGGACAAAGCAACCTTTGAAGAATCATAAGCAGCATATGGATGTTGCACACAAGGAAACAATCTCATCAAAAACATTTCAAAACAATATGATTTCTATTCATTCCAAGAAAGAAATGAGACCAAAAGAAAAAAAAAACTAAAATAATTGAGATGTTTGATATTGGGTTTGCACTCAGTCCTGGAAGATGCAAGAAAGAGAAACCAACAATAACACTTAGCCTCACACAAATCATAAGGAATGCTATGAAAAGAATTGACCAAAACATAATGGCAAAATAGCAGCAGGAAGTGAAATATATCAGGTTAAACATTCAACATAAAAAGTCACCGGAACTAACACGTGGTACGAAAGTATTACAACATAACTCTACACTAGTTTGAAGGTTGCAGCAAACGTGGAAGCCTTCACCTAAGCAACTTAAAAGAGCCAAGATTGCTCAAAATACACAAGACAACAGTGGATAGTCCACTAAACCATATAAACCGAGAAGGTTCAGGCCCTTCTAGATATTTGGATTGCATTTCAGTATCACATGGCATAAAGAATTCCATTCTAATTAAAAACTACAGCATTATAACCCCTAACAATTCTAGCAGAAGTTTTCAAATGTTCAACAACAGAAGAATGGTAGATATAAACTTAAAGAAAAGACCGACAATACACTAGCATCTATCAAAGATAATTTTAGAAGAAAAGATGCAATGCATATTGAGATCATAAAAGTTAAGAAAAGGATTCGTCACAATAGTAAATCCAATAGGATGCTAAGCTGCAGGATATTTATGTTAAATCCCACAAAGAACATCCACTTTGGAAAGCTACTAGAAGTTATTGATGTTTTCTTTAAGCACAAAATATCAAGTCTAATAATATAAAGTCTGTAGAGTGAAGTAAGAAAGCAACAGGGAAGCTATTCTCCCCTCTTATCCATATGATTAGAACTTACTTCGTCCTTCAAGAAATCACCATCTGAGCTTCAGGTTGATGCATATCAGTGCGAATGACAGTAGATGCACAGCTACAAGCCAATTACAATGTCAAGGCCTTATAAACCTCTCCAAGAAGGGTGAACAGCAAGGCCACATCACTCTGATGGTAATCGTCTCCTTTTGCCATAATCAACATCCCTTGAACGAGACCTGTGATCATCTTCTGGAACTGCACGAGACCTGCTCCGAGATCTGGAAGAAGAATGTCCCCTATCCCAATCATCGTCGTAACCTGAGTCACGTTCTCTTTCTCGGTGATCACGGTAGTTTTCTTTTTCTTCCCTGTACCGATGTTCCTTGTGTTCCCTTTCAGACCTGTCCCAGTCTTGGTCCCTGTCATCACGATGCCTGCGATCAGAATTCCCTGACCAATCACGATCAGAAACCCGTTCCTTTTCCCGAGAAGCAGCACTTGACCGACCTCCCTTGTCATGATTAACCTCTCCATAGCCATACTCTGAAGCACCATCATCACCACCATAACTGGACTCCCTTGTCCTTCGACCATGTTCTTCTCCCCATCCACCCATGTTTGTGTCAGACCACATGCCCCCATTAGGTCCTTCCATTCCGGAAGAACCCATCATTGCCATTCCGTTAGGGGCCATTCCCCTGCCAAAGAAAGCAGGGTTGACATGTGGAGCCACCCCAGTAAGCCCCAAGCTGTTAACAGTGGGAAATTGAGGAAGCATGCCCGGAAAACCAGGACCTGCAAACCCTCCATAACCAGCCCCTCGGCCCATATATGTGGGATCAAACCCAGCTCCCATCATAGCATGTGGAGGCATCATACCAGCAACAGGTCCACCAAATGGAGGTCCTGCAAGGCCTTGCCCGTAGCCTCCACCATTGCCACCACTTCCAACACCGGCAGCATTCCCAACCATGTTCTTTGCACCCATGCCTCCTCTTCCCCTTCCTGGTCCTCCACCCCCAGGAGCTCTGTTGATAATTCCCTGCCCACCAGCAGCAGCACCACCACGTCCCCAGCCACCCCTTCCACCACTTTGGAAATTCATATTACCTCCTCTCCCAGTACCCTCATTCATAGGCCTTCTACCTTGATTCTGAGATTGAGGCTGAGCTTGATTTTTGTTTATGTAAGAAGCTCCCATCTGCTTTAAAGTTTGTGGAGAAGCAAAGGCCACAACACAAGCGCGCCCATTGAGTACATGTCCATTCATTCCCTCTTTGCATGCAGCTGCAGCAGCTGAATCATAGAATTCAACCTGGCAATAGCCTTTGGATTTACCACTGGCTCTTTCGTCGAAGAACTTAATTTCCTTGACCCTTCCATACTGGGATAGAGCACTTTCCAGTTCTGCATCCGTTGTCCACCAATGTAACTCCCCAACAAAAAGCATTGTCGGACCATTCTCTATAGGTGGCCGAACCTGATTTTCATGCATCACTGGATGATTGGCATTAGAATTCATAGCCATCTGATTATTTGGCATTTGTGGAACAGCTCGAGGACCACCAGTGACAGCACTTTGCATGGGTGCAGGATCATTGCCTATTTTTCTACCCATATCAGAAGGATCAACAGCCATACTGGGAGGGACAGATGCTGATCCTTGAAACCCCATATTTCTGGCTTGAGCATCATGAGGTATCTCCGCAGTCTTCCCTTTTTGAAGACTATCTGTGTAGCTAACAGATCCCATTTCCGGTCCCTTAACACCCATGGGCACATCCTTCTGCTCAGGAAACCGTGCCCCCGCTGCATTTCCAGGAATATTTAGGCCTTGTGAACCCCCAGATTCAACTCTCGATTCACGAACATTCTGTCCTTGAAGTCCTCCATTTCCCGCACTAGCGGGCAGGGTCCGCACCTCAGCTCGGTGCATTTGTAAGAAATTTTCCCCAACGTTTACATCATTGTAGAGATCATCATATTCATCATCTTCCCCCATTTCCTCTTCAGCAAGTGCAGGTATGGCACCACTACCCTGATACTGCATCTCTATTTGCTCATCACCCATCGGATCCATTAAGATCTATCAAAACAACGGACTTTCCTTTCCCACCTACAAGTGAAAATAACAAACAACGTAAACTAACATACCCAGAGCTTAACTGCTTCAAAACAAAACCTAGCAACAATAACACTACTACCATAAAAGTAAATATTCCATCTTTCTTAAACAAGAGAAGCAACCAATAAAGACGCCATCGGTAGCTCATACATGTTGACTTGTATAACTCAAGACCAAAAAAAGTCAGAAAATCACAAACAAGCATAACACAATCAGGTACTGTGTGAAGAGAAATGAATCGCATCCGATTACAAGGTACCGATCTCGTTAAAGAACCACAAACAGATAAATCTGAAGTATTTGCTCTCAAATATCATCAACTACGTCATTTAAAAAAAAATCTACAGCTTATGAATCAAAAAGAAATTATGGTCACCTACTTCTTAAAAGAAGCTTGGCTTCGCAAATAAGGTCCGGCGAAACAAACAAGGAGTAGAAATCAAACACGTAAGAATGAAGGCAGAAAGATGTTACTGTAAATTGGGGAAGCAGAAAAAGTAAAAAAGAAAAGTGGAAATATTACAGATTTCCTTATTTTTTTTTCAATGAAAAGGAGAAATGATGGTTGCATTTAAGTGTGATCATATAAATAATTATTTTTTGCTGTAAAACGTTTATTTATTTACAATAATTAAAAAATACGTCACTATGACACACATTAAAGACCAACAACAGGATAAATCAATAGAAATATCCAGTACAATTTCATTTCCTTATTCATTTATTATTCTAACTAATTACTGGAATGTTAATGCACATAACTATTGCCCTAATTACATAATTGCCCCTCCCTCTCTTTCTTAAAAGTCAACTCCCGCTTAATCATGTTACAAAAACGGCCTATCGTTTATGCTCGTCGCTTTGACAATACAATATTGATTTTCTTTTTTTATTATTATTATTATTTCCTCACGTAGTGCCCGATTCTAGGGGTTTAGTCCAAAAAATATCAGCCTGTAGATTACAATCCAAAGAATATCAGTTTTTGGATTATAATTTTGTATTTTTTTTGAAGCAGGAATAAAATTTCCATTACTCATTCCCCCCCCCCCCCAAGCATAATATTCAGGCAAACTAATCGCCAATCGAGCAAGTCTATGTGCAAGTTCATTTGTAGAACGCTGAGCAAACTCAACAAGCACAGAGTTCAGGCTGGTAACTAATCTCCTACAATCAGCAGTAACAATGCCAAAATATGATTCATCCTCCATAGCACTATTGATTGCATTTGCAGCCAGGAAAGAGTAGGTAATAGCAATCTTCTCCACCTCAAGCCGTTTGATCCAGCTCAGTGCCTCTCTGATGCACAAAGCTTCTGCTATGCTAGGTTCCACCATGTATGGCAGACATTTGGTGAAAGCAGCAACCACAACCCCTTCATGATTCCTCACAACTCCACACATACCAACAAGATTTCCATCCTCATAACACGCCACATCCGTGTTCAACTTTAACCAGCCATAATCCGGGGGTTTCCATTGGACTAATTCTGCAGATTGCTCCCTACCCGACGTAGAAATCAAAGGATCAGCGCCACACCTAGCCTCCCACCATTCGGATTTTTTCATTCGACAAATCCTTACAACAACATTGGGGTTTTTTAGCTTGTTTCTCCGATTATAATTTTGTATTATGACTATTGAAAGCGGGCCAAAATCTAATGCTCTATATCGCTTAATCTAAGTCAAATCACCTCCATAATGGACTATCCAGAGACCCAATGGTGGGGCACATCTTTCATAATTTTTTGAATGCCTTTGGTCCTTCCGGTCATGATTTTGGATAGCATAATCGCGTTGAAATAAATCAAAACTAACATATGCTCAATAAATGATTCAAAATAAATGACTGCACCAACAATTCCCACAACTTAAACGAGGGATTTCTTGCAAGAAACTGAAGCAAATTTAAGTAACAAAAAGTCACCTAACAAATTAACTTCTTACCAAACAAGATCCTATTACGCTGTTGATACATTAATATAAGAAATCTAAAACAACATGGGACATCTGATCTGGTGCTCTTCCCACAAGAAGTTCTGATTCTACAATTATTAAAAGTAATGCCACGGATAATCCGATGTACAAGATGGTGTGGATTCAAATGACCAAAAATCCTAACTGAAATTGGTGCTTCCATTTATCCAATCCATGCAAATGAATGAATATGTTTGTGTAGTACCAAATGGGAATTGAAAAATTCTTATCATGTTCTAACCAAGCTGAAAACTAAAAATTCAGCTCCACTGATGTTTAACCTAAACGACAGTTCCTATCTGACCCTCAAGCGCCGGCAGGGCCTACCAGTGAGACAGAGCATCAACTGCATCATAAAACCTTAAGAGGAGACCACAACTATCCAATGAAAGAATCAAAACAGTGAACCCATCTTCTTCTCTACCAGCTTCAGATCAAACATTGATATTTTACACCTGTCACCTCAAAGCCAATCAATATACATGAATACCGATCAAAGATGGGACACGCCATGAGATTGAAGTGTATGATGGAAATCAGTCACAACTCCGATGGAAGACTGCCATTGAAGAATGCCTGTCAAATAATCCACTGGGCCAACCATTTTTAGTACATTCCTTTAAACACAGGATTCATACGGCATATGCTTGCTCCATATTCCTCATACTCTTCTTTTGTATGGCAAGCCTGTATGTCCAAGACATAATTCATGATTGACATTATACTTTAAGCATTAGTAATAGTTAAGAATGCTAAGGGAAATTGATTTTTATATGAAGCCACAGTTCTGGAAAGATCGGAGAAATACATACTGCGAAAAATTCGGGCGTTGACGCTAGCACCGAACCTCCAAACCAAACAGCAAATCTCTGGATAGGATGGCTGACAACATTTACCTCCACTGGCTGTGACTGCAGGTCCAA
>CAODLS010529832.1:0-13360 GCA_948243855.1 Flueggea neowawraea
TTTTAAATTTGATCATAGTACATTGCCTAGCACTGATGAGGAGGTGGAGTACATGAAGAGTGTGCCTTACTCTAGTGTGGTTGGTAGTTTAATTTATGATATGGTGTGCATTAGACCAAATCTTGTTTTTGTTGTTAATGTTGTAAGCAGATTTATGAGTAATCCTGACAAAGCTCACTGGGAAGCAGTCAAGTGAATTTTGAGATATTTGAAAGGTTCGAATAGTGTATGCTTGGTATATGTGAATGGTAATGCATCTAGTGGATTGGTTGGATTTACTGATTCTGATCATGGAGGAGATCTCATGAAGAGAAGATCATTGACTTGTTACATTTTCACTCTATTTGGATGTGCTATTAGCTAGAGAGCTTCTTTGCAGCCAACAATTGCTTTGTCTACAACTGAAATGGAATACATGTCCTTAACAGAAGGGGTGAAAGAAGGTATGTGGTTAAATGGTTTTCTTGGTAGTTTGGATTTGAATTTGTCTAAACCGGTTATTTATTGTGATAGTCAAAGTGCTTTGTGTGTTGGCAAAGAATCTTGTTTATCATGAGAGAACAAAACATATTGATGTTAGGTTGAACTTTATTCGTGATGTGATCGAAGAGAAATTGTTCTCCATTGAGAAGGTGACCACTGAAGACAATCCTGCAGATATGTTGACTAAGTCAATTGCTACTGAAAAGTTCAAGCATAGCTTGGACTTGGTGAATGTTCGCAAAGCTTGAGCTTGAGGTCCTTCAAGGCATGACAGAAGAGTAGTTCTATATTCTGAATTGAAAGAAGAAATAAAACTCAATTCAAGGTGGAGAATTGTTGAGTTGAATTGATTTTTCTTTGTAATATGTTAAAGTTGTCCTAATAAAACATGAGCTAAGACTAAATGGGCCGTGTCTTATTGTTTTAAATGGGCTTTTAAGGTTAGGGTTGATATATGATAACTAGAACTCTTGCAAACTCTATAAATATGTGGCGTGGAAAAACATATGTAACCTAGAATGTGTATGAACTGTCTTTCAATAGTGAAATAGAATTGTTCGCTCTCTGCCCGTGGACGTAGATCACTTTGATCAAATTACGTAAATCTCTGTGTTCTGTGTGATTGATCTCTTCTCTTTATTATTTCGCTTGTTCTATTGTTTTTTCTGACAACTTCTAATAAAATTAGAGAAGAAGAAGAAGAAGAAGAAGAAGAAGAAGACATGAACTTTTCCAGACATAAATATCTGATTAAATGAGTGTTTCATTGAAGACAATTTGGCAATGGACACTGTTTCGATCAAATTTGGACAGCAAACATAAGTGAAACCGACCAGTAATGTATGTTCTGATGATTTTGTTTATAACTATGAAGTATGAACAATCAAATAATGGGGAATGTTTTATGGTTCTGTAATGTCTGCTTAGTGGTTGTGAGATGGGACACATCTAAGCTTTGTTCCCCCAGTTCATCCCATCTACATCACTCCTCGACTCAATTTTGACTGTTAAATTCTAATGTGATAAAATATTTTTATTCTCGATTTAGATTAAACAAAATCATTTCAAAATTCCAAAAGAAAAAATTGATATCAACGAATAACATGTCAATCTTGAGCAAACTATACTTGTAAAGAATTCGAATATCATAAAAGATAATTATTAACAAAAAAATTGTTAATACTTTTTTTATAGTTGTTGTTTATGAGATTTAAATCCAAAATCTGGTTTATAAATCTTTTTTATTTGTCAATTGAGCTACTTTCATGAATAAAAATCGTTAATACTTCTCACCTGAACGACTAAAAAATTCTTATTAAAATGTTGGTACTCTAATTTTAACATGACTATACAACCTATTTAATTACTCTGCGATTATCAAATATTTCTAGTTTAGAATATTTTTTCAATGGTTTTTTCCTTTTTATACTGTTTCAAATTGTTAAATCTTTTAAAAAAATTAAAATTTAACATCATATAAACATGTCTGATCGATGCCTAGCAAGCGTATTAGAATCGATGTAGTAATAAAACCCTTGGAGTATTCCTAGGGTATCGAATTCATAGCGAACATGTACTAGTTAATGATCGAAAAGGAACATAAAGCTATAAAAATCGAGATGTTGAGTTGTAAGGGGTTTGGTTTAAAAAACATGAAATGAAAATAACAAATTAAGCAAAAGCGTTTGAAATATTGAGAAGTAAACAAAGAATCCTAATTACTAAATCAATGAAATGGGCTTTTATGGAATTGAGTGTTCTCTCCACCAAGTTAGCCTAAAACCTCTCTCAATGTCATTTAAGCCATACCTACATTTAGAAAAAGTGTCATCTCAGCCTCAATTAGCTAAACTAGATTCATTAAGCCATTGAGAAATTTCATCGAGCACCTTATGGATTTAAATATATCTCTATAATAAACTACACAAGTTTAATGCAAATTGACCTCTCCTAGCCTTCATCTCTCAATTCATCAACTAGGATTATCTAAACTACCATCAAGGTGATCAATCTAAACAATAGTCAATTAAAACAAGCCATTAAATCAATTACAATGGGCAAACATCAAATTAAGAACATAAATCACAAAACTCATTAATCAATCTTCAAATATTGAATATAAAACACAAAACTCATTCATAAATATAGCAAATATTTATCAAAAATTACAACTCAACATCCAAACATAAAACTTAAACTACCATTGTTTAACAAAAATAAAAATGAAAACTAACCTTAAAACAAAACCATAACATCAAAAACAAATTGAGCAATGGAAAGCAAAATGGGATGGGGTCTCCTTTCCAAGACCATAGGCCTCTTCAAGGAGCCCCCATTTCTTTCTCCACCTTCAGTCCCCCCTCTCTCTCTCTCTCTTCAAGCTTTGATAGTGAGTGTGGATGTTCAAAGGATGCTCAAAATGATGTGAAAGAGTCCTATTTATAACCCTTAAGGTCCCTCACAAACCCTAGCAAAAGTCTCCCAAAAATGCCCCTTGAATGTGCCTTGGTCCTCACTTGACAGCTATTTCACTCACAACTCTCTTTTCCTAGCGTCAGCGTGCCATGGTCGTGGCATTTTGGCCACCACGGTCGTGGCAACTTTCGGCATCAGATGGTCACTTTTTTCCTTTGCCACGGAAAATTCCGCAATTGACCACGGCCGTGGACATCTTCGGCGATGCCCGAATCCATTCTTCTCATCTACCACGGCCGTGGCATTTGGCCACCACGACCGTGACACTCCTTCATGCCTCTTTTCTTCATCTCCTCTCGGGTTTACTTGAAGCCTTTCTATTCTTCATCTCTTTTACCCCTTTTTGCACTTGCTTTTCTCCAATTTAAATCATTCTACAAGCATTTCAATTTTTATAAGAATTTCATCACCAAATAATGATTTAAAAGATGAAAATAGATATATTCTTGCTTGAATTAATGTGTAAATTTAGCATACATCAATGTCTATAAAGACAAAATTACAAAATCATTAATGATTAGGGATGACAGTACCACAATACAGGCACAATTCATTCACACAGAAACACATCAAATCTAATGAACATTGTTTGAATTTACAACATTGAGATTTGGGTACACCAGGAAACATGTCTTGACGGAATGATCTTGGTTCATTTTCCTTCATCACTCGCTTTCAACAAGGGATTGATCTCTCGATTTTTTTTGATAAAAGAGGGTGGTACCTCCTGAATTGATATCTCAATTTTTTAACACTAAAGACGAATTTAATGTAAATACAAACTTATTGATTGCTTTTCCTTTGAAATGCAATAATATTACACATATTATTGAACTGAAACTATATGTCGTATTCATGATCATGTCGCATATGTGACCTAAAAACACCACCGCCGGACGTGTGGGCTGGCGACACAATTATGGTAAAAAACCTTCCGATCAAATTTGGGTCGTCACTAAATTTGGTACAAACACGTTGTTCGTGGAGTTCTTACTTTGGGAGAGAAACAAAAATAAAATCATCAAGTTCGACTGCTTACACCTTTTCTATGACTGACAGAACAAAGCTTTACCTAATACTGCCAATTAATTTCACGAAGCATTCTCCATGTGTATTACATCTTATATAGAGACACTGATTACTTCTGTCTCCAGTCAGCTACCATAGGATTTATTTTTTTGGATATTCAGCAATTTTAATATTACAATTACGAGTAATTTTAAGTTAAGAGACTTACAGTTCCCCAATTTGAGCGCAGAATATCCTTGATATCAGTTTATTTGCATTTTCGAGTTCAGGGGAGAGCAAAGAATTAGCCGAATATATATGAATAATCAAACATACATATGATCTAAAAGAATTTATCTTAATTACCTAACAGAAAATCTATCAAAATATATATGATATTTTTTAAGAAGGAAGTATTTTACAGTACTTTCAAGCTTTAGTAGATCTCTTTATGATTAAAAGGTGGAAAAAGATAAGCACAAATATAATTGTTTACTTTGTATTTCTTCGAAAATGATCACAACAATAGTTGTCTAAAAAAGCTGAATTAAGTCGGCTGGTGATGTAAAAAATCAAGAATCATGTGCTCAAATGATTAAATGTTGGGAAAACATATTTATTTTTAATTAAGATTTCTTCTTAATTACTGATTTTAATGATAAGATTGCTTCTTAATTTCAATGATAAACATATGCATGTCTAAAATGTACTAAAGAGCTTTCAATAAATAAAGTATAGCCGACACCGTGAATTTATTGGACCATTTTCCAGTAAAATAGCAGCTGGCAAGATAAATATATTTACCGAAAAAAAAGAGTTTCTATGAAGAAATTAAGGAAATTTTAAAAAAGTAAATTCATGTTTAATCTAAAAATTAAAATGCATACAGAACAATGGGCTATTAGCATTGTAGCAAACGTCGAGTTTAATCAGTAAATTAATTCAAACGCCTAATTTTTTAGACACCCTTGAGTTTATGCATTTTTATTGTATTTTCTTTTGTAAATAAAAAGAAATCTTACTTTAAAAAAAAAAAAACTGGAATAAACCTTCATTTCATATATCAAGAGGGTACAATAAGCCAAGGTTGAAGAAAGAATCCTATCGAAAGGACCTCCCCAAACCTTAGAATCAAACAAATTAATAAGGAAATCTTACTTAGTCCTTTTGATACTTCAAATAGTGAATTTTAGATTTACATTTGGAAACTATTGGAAAGGTAAGATTCAATAAAAGTTTTTGATATATTTTCAGTGTTTGAGTAATTAGTCTTAATTAAAATTTATAAGGATTAATCAATCCAAGCTAAATACGACAATAGTTTGTGATTTTGTGCTACTTTTGACGTTCACTTTTGTTTTGTCTTTTTTTTTCTTTCTTTTCTACTTTTGTGAGTTTGAATTTGTGATAACATCGACTTTGAAAGTTCAATCCATTAAAAGATCAGCTGTAAATTCATTTATAATTATTAGAGGATATAAGTCTATAATTTTAAATTCACATTCTTGTACAACACAAACAGCGCGCTTTATGACTTATTCTTCCGCCCCGTGGTTCACTTGTCTTAATCTGGAAGTAGTAAATGATGATTGATTCGGTGCTGGAGCTGAAATGAACTACACACCAAGTAGCCATCTCCAATTAAAAGCAATCTGCATTCTAATTTTGCTGTTAAAATTGCACTGTTGACCTTTAATGGGGTCCTCTGTAACACTTTTTTGTCTGATTAGATTGGTAGATACACGACAATAACCATATACAACTTTCTATCATATATCCCCTTTATGCATTTTTCCTAATTTAGCTTTATGTAATTAAGATAATAATTTTCTATAATCTAAAATTTCAGTAGTTTTTACAACTTTTTTTTCATCACAGTTTCTAAATTGTACACTTTGAAACATCATTTCTTATCCAAAATATTTAAATAATCCAAATTCAAGTAAAATTCTCCCACTTAATTCTCAGAGACTAGATTATGACTATGTATGATGTATCCTCTCTCTTCCTTTCAAATTTTCGAACAGAATATATATAGTAGTAATAGCTTTACATTGATATCCTCTTTGAATATGTATGTTGCTTGTACGAATGTTATGTCTTGAGCAAGATTCTTGAATTGATAGCTAATCTAAGACTTTTAGCCGACGTCAAATTCTTGAGCATTCAGAAGATTTCGGAAAATCAATTGTTAACCTTATTCATTGTAACAACTTATAGACAAATGTTAACATCATTCATTGTAACAATTTATAGACAAATGTTAACATCATTCATTGTAACAAATTTATAGAGTGATGTGATATTAGTTAGGACTCTAATCTAGAAGAACCAATCTAGAACATACTTACACTTAATTTTGTTAGTGACAAAGTTCATATAAACTAATAGTTTCGTCATAACTTAATAATTTTTTTTTATAAATATTCAACATATATGTTAAAGTCAATTAAAAATTAACATTAAATTTTAATATTTGAATTTATTCACGAGTTTTATTATTTAAATTTTAACATTTTTTTCTAGGCTTCTACATCTAAGCATGCATCAAAATCGCTTTTCAATGTGTTGACACACAATTGATAGAACTAGAGCAACTTCGAAGAAGATCCAGTGAAGGCTTTGCTAATTGCTATCACTAAAAGAAGCTAATTAGGGTTTGCTTCAAAAAAGGGTGGATTCAATGAGGCTAGATACAATGGAGAATTAGTCCATGAAAGAAAAAATTGAATTCAAGGAAAGCAACAAAATGAATTGAAGTTCAAAATAAAGGAAGATTTTGAGTACACTACATTCAACACATTAAAAAGTCACGACCAAACTATATATATATATAGTTGCAACTTGCATGCTCCATGACATTAATTAGCTAAGATTATTCAACAAAGTTGTCAAGAGAATTTGATGCATTAGTTAAAAAAAGAGAGAGAGAATTGGATGCATATTTTTGCTTTTTGGATCGTTGAAAAAATAAATTATAAATTAATATATCTTTTTGGCATGCTCATCTATAAGCTTAATTACTTTCAGCCTTTCTACTTTCCTAATTCCTTTTAGCAAAAGCAATGTATAAGAGCGTTCACGATTTGACCGTTTTCGACTTAATTCTAACATGTTATTGTACTGAATTCATCAAGTAATTCTTTTATACTAGATTTCGCAATCGATGTTATCCTAATTATTAGTACTACGAATCTGTATATATTATACATATTCTGATGAAAATTTGCTCTTTCAAGTCAACAATTTATTTTACTTATCGTATTATTATTTTTAACTGAATCTCTTCATAGAATTTATGAAATATCAAAATTATGTCATTGCCTTCTTAATTATATAATACGTACGTTGGTTTATGATTAATAAACTCAAATATATGATTTCGAACAACCCATCATTGTGATTAATTTTTATAAAAAATATTATTAACATATTTCCTTCTTTCCCTTTAATTCGTATGTGATATTGTCCTAAAAGGGAAAAAATATCAAACTATATCTTTTTTTGATGAATAAAAATTTTATTCAAAAGCAACAAGCCACCAAAATAGTGACTTAAAGTCACTGAAATACTATATTTTTGTATTTTCATAAATATCCTATCTAGAACCAAATCTAAGTATAAAATGCTCCGAAAATATGCATAAATTATACACGTTTGAATAATCAACCCCTTTTATATTTAATTTAATTTTATCAAAAATCAAACTTTAGACTTTAGAATTAGAACAGAGAGACAATTATAGCTAAAATCATTAGACTATGAAATATTGGTAGAAAAAGGATAATATGTACAATAAAATTATTTGATCGACTTCACTCTTAAGAAATAAATAAGTATATGTTGTAATTTATAGTTTAACCGCCAATATATTAATTAAAGTTATAATTTTTTTGTCAATAGTGATAACAAGACAATAATAATATATTATTATTATTATTATTATTATTATTATTATTATTATTATTATTATTATTATTATTATTATTATTATTATTATTCAGAACTAGCATAATATAGGAGCTAGTACGTCAAAATTAATGTGCTTGTCATATGTGAGTGGGAGCATAGTTGTGCGTACATTTATGTTGAACTATTGAGGTTCGTTGGTTGGCGTATACGTACATATAAGTAAGCTAGACACACTATCGTTATAGGTGGTCACGGTTCACAAACCCACGGTTTTGATTCTTGGAACTACTGAACTAAAACCAAACCATTTAAGGGCAGTTTTGGATAGTTAAGTTTCGATTCCAATTTTTACCAGTTTAATAACGGTTTGACCAATTTGATCAGCGGTTTTAGTTCTAGTTTGATCCCTTTTAAACTGATTTTTTTTAAAATATTGTTAAAACTGCTAGTTTAGAAAGATTCAATATTGATTTTGGTTAAAACCGTTTGTTTAAGAGGGTTAAAATAACTGATTTAAGAGGTTAACATCTGATTTAGGTTAAAACCTTTGTTTTTAAGGGTTGAACCACTGGTAAATCGGTCGTTTGAACCGAGGGTTCAACCGGACTGTTCAAACAGCCAATTAACCAGCGATTCAACGGGTTTTAGAACTCCTAAACCAGAACTAGCCAGTGAACCGCCGGTTTTTGCTGTGCGGTTCACGGTTTCGATTTTGACCGGTCTGTTTCGACGATTTTGGTTCAGTTTGGTCATGTCTACTTTTACCTATAAATGATTATGAATCGATCCTTACTGCATATTACTTCACAGTAATTTCCCAACGTGGAATTTCTCTATGTGCTAAGCCCATGTTCGAGACCTACCCTTATCTCCCTATGGTGCCTCCGAATATCTCTGTTTAACACCAACTCTTAGCAGATATCATGGTGGCTCCCTCGACTACCACCGAACTAATCAACATTCCACGGTGAGAAGTATTTACCTGTATGGTTATACCTAACAGGAATATACCACTACAGATAGTCTCCGACTCTCCTATTTGCAGGAAAAAAAAAAAAATTTCTCTCCGTGCTGCTTTATTTAAACTTACACATTCAACTATTATCACCACTACGTCGTCGTTGAGTATAATAAATGTATATACACATCTAATCTGACAATTGATATAAAGCATGAAAGTCGAGACCGTTTGCCGAGGGCCACTTGGCCCAACGGTTGGTGCCTGTGTGGATGGCTTCACGTTGAGGCTAGATCAAAAAAAAAGTCGAGACCGTTTTCAGTTGATATCCATTATCTGAACCAAAACCTGTACATGCACACATATGAAAATTAACAAAAAGAATAAAAGTAAGAATAGTGAGTGGATCTGATCACAAGCAAGCGGCCAACATGGCAGCTGACATATCAGTCAAAAATTAGTGGCCCACAAAAAAATACTAGCAGTATTCTTCTTTCCTTTTTTTTCCCCCCTCTCTTTTATAACCAGCAATTCGCATAAGTTAGATCTCTCCAATTGGGTTTAAATATGATTATTAGTTTAAATAATTAAGAATAACTTTGATTAATTTATAGTTATCCAAGTTAAGCTATATACCTTATTAATTTTCTAATTCCTCCACAAATAGAATAAATTAATTAAATTATTTATGGTTTACTTAATCTAATAAGTTTAAACTTTGAAGTATAATTTTCGAAAATACTTCAACAAGTTCAAAAACCAAACCAACCGTTATCCTAAGTTGTTGTGTTTTGCAATAATTTCTTTTTAAAATGTAAAAAAAGAAATCACTTCTACATTTCCAACTGTAGTGTTATGTTTCCACATCGTCTAAGAGTCAATGTCAATTGTCGCTTATAAACACATTTCTCCCTCAAATTACTGAGGCGTCTTTTTAGAGAAAAAACCATAAGGGACAATGAGCTCAGAGCGGACAATACCTCAGTGGGTATGCCAAGTGCATGGACATGGTCCACAACAATTGGCGCTGTTTAGGGGACTCGAGCAAAAGGCCGTCGGGCTAAAAGATGTATTCCCAAGCCCCTTAGCCTTGACTGGCGGCTATTGTAGTGTCATGCTTTGACATCGCTTAGGAGTCGAGGCCAATGGTCGCTTATAAACACATTCCTCTCTCAAACCACTGAGTCGTCTTTTCAAGGACAAAACTGTGAGCGTCACATAAGCCCAGAGCTGACAATACCTCAGTGGATGAGTTTAGAGTGCGAACATGGTCTACAACATTATTGTAGTACATATTCCCACATCACTTAGGAGTCGATGTCAATTGTCGCTTATAAACATCTTCCTTTCTCAAACCACTGAGGCGCCTTTTTAGAGACAAAACCGTGATGACCCATTAGCCCAGAGCAGACAATATCTCAGTGGATGGATCTAGCGCACGGACATGGTCTACAATAATTGGCGCCGTCTGTGGGGACCCGAGCAAAAAGCCGTCAGGCTAAAAAGTTGTTCTTAAGCCCCTTAGCCTCGACTGAGAGGCTATTGTAGTAGCATGCTCTCACATTGCTTAGGAGTCGAGGGCAATGATCGCTTATAAGTACCTTCCTCCCTCAAACCACTGAGACGCCTTTTTAGGGACAAAACTATGAAGGCTCATGAGCCCAGAGCGAACAATACCTTAGCGGATAGGCCTAACTCTCGAACATGGTCCACAACACAAACCATAAAATATAAACAAAAAATCCTAACCCAATTTTTTATCCATTGAATTTTTCCTCCTTACTCATTTAAATATAGTTGAAATATGTTAATTAATTACAATTTTTTTAGCCAGATGATTAATAATTTAATTTGATTTCAAATCATTATAACTTTGTAAGGAATAGCATCAAATATTTCTAACACTCCTTATATGTACTTTATAGAATTTAAACAACTTTTTCAATACAACTATGAAAAAATATTTCAATACAAAATTTTAAAATGCAAAACTATTTGATTTAATCAAAAACTTAACAACTTTTTGTCTATTAAATGTCAATTTTCTAGTGTTAAAGACAACTTCGGTTATTATATTGATCCAAAAAATTCTGATAGTTATTTAATATAAATTTATTATTTTTTGACATGCAATATTGGATTTTTTAGTAAAATTAACCAATATAGTTCCAGAAAACATATTAAAATGCTCCAAAATGTTTAAACATACATTTCCTAGTTAGTTTGATCTAAACAAACTTGTTGAAAAAAGCGGTCCTCCCATGATGGGTAGATCAAACTCGGTCGGTTAAGGTGTGAACCAAGACAATGGACCGAGACCAATTGGTTCGCCCAATTGAGATAGGCCCAAAAGACCCATGTGATAAGCCCATTGGGCCCAAAGCCCATTTAAGGGCTTATATATATGAAAGAATGTTTTCATTCTTTCATTCCTTGCCCACAAAAAAACTTAAGAGAGAGGGAAATGAAGCCTCTCTCTCCACTCATTACTCGTTTGTCGATGGTCCTGATCCGCGTGACATGTAGACTGCGAAACAGACGAGCACTCTCGTCGCCAACCCGACTGTGGTTTGCTCGCGAGACCAATATCGAACCGATCATGACCTTTGTCTCTGCTGCTGGTTGGGTCGAGCTTCCGCAGAAATCGAGGTATGTAACTCGAACCTAATATTATATAATGTTTATCTGTTAAACCGGTAGCTAGATTTATTCAGTGGTATCAGATTGGAGAACGAATTTTGGATTATGATTCAAAAATTTTATTGTTCTCTATCTGTTATACATACAGTAAATTTTTTGTATTCGACTTTCTGTCTCGAACATCATTTTTGGTTCGAGTCTGTCCGGAGCAGAAAACTGAAAGTTGAATTTTCAAAATTCTGATAAAATATTTGAGATCAGCGACATCAAAAATATTAGTTGCCTAATTTTCGTTGCAAAATTCAATCTGAAAGGTCGTCAAATCGACGAAAACCCGATCAAAAATACTAAGTAAGAAGCTTACAGATGAATTTTTCATTTGATAAGAATGGTGACATGACGAGTTATGATTCGTCCACACAGTCCACTCAGAATTCGACAATTGGCAGAGCAATAACTTCGGTCAAACTTGACCGAGACGTGGACCACTCATCAAGCGACATGTGTCACCTGCAGACCATGTGACCCGATTGTCGGCAATGATTGGTTACCGACACGTGTCATATACGACACATGGTCTAATCAAAAGTCGACATGTGGCAGAAGCTTCCAGAAGAATTTTTGGATGGACACGCCACGTGGACTAATGAGAAGTTGCCATGTGTCAGTATCGCCATGTGGCATCCACGTCACTGTGACTCGTTTCACTACAGTCACGTGTCACACACGTTACGATGACATCTGTTATCCGCGTCGTCAGATTTTAGACCAATAAAATTGTGACACATGTCAAAATGACAAGTGTCTCAACTCGATGGTGACACGTGGTGACATTCTGGAGTCCCACGTGTATTGCACG
Organism: Flueggea neowawraea; assembly: GCA_948243855.1. Taxonomy (NCBI): domain Eukaryota; kingdom Viridiplantae; phylum Streptophyta; class Magnoliopsida; order Malpighiales; family Phyllanthaceae; genus Flueggea; species Flueggea neowawraea. The sequence goes on from CAODLS010529832.1 coordinate 12,336, forward strand.
CTAAGCGAGCGATCGCGCGTGGGATGGACATATGACGCGTGTCGGTACGTGACTCTTGTCCCGACCTCCAAATTTTGTAAAATTTTCTGCAAAAATAGAATTTGGATTTTTCTAGAATTTTTGACATATTTTTCACAATTTTTTTAGTTCAAAAACTATTTTTTATAAATTGTGTGGATATTAAAAGTGGTTTAAAAATTGTGAAAAATGTGTTTTCTGCCAAGAATTATTTTTGAAATTAGTTTTCAAAATAATTAATTTTAAAAACATGCAAATATGCTTCTCATTTAGATAATTAAAATGATATTTCAATTATTTGGGGAAGTCGACGAGGGGCGACGCAAGTGGTAAGACCCCTCACCTACTCCTAGTGGGTTGCAGGTTCGAGGCAAAGGGGGAGGTTGGGAACAACCATTGATCCTCCTAAAAAAATTATTTGGAGAATACGCTAGTGCGTATATACTTATTTTATTTGTAATTTATTATGAATATGCAAATGATGTAAAACCATGTTGCATCGAAGGAAGTGCGAATTAAGGAAGAATTTACGCGACTCCCAAAATGAGTATTTTGGGATTGTGGAGGTTGTAAAAAAAATAAAATAATTGTGCATAGGTGATGAAGGTTCCCTTACTTCATAAAAGATTATGATTCTCATCATCAATATTGGTTAAAGGTATTGGTCCATACTAGAATTTTATGGAAACATGATTTCCTAAGTATCTTGGAAAGATACTTGAAGTTTCTAGAAAATAAAAACGTTTTGACATTGGTATGTCCAATATTAAACCATAATTGCGAAGAAAGATCATGAGAAGTGGTAGATTCACTTTAAGATCGTTTGATTTATAGAATTCTTTGAAAAGTTGGTACAACCACTTTTGAATTATGTTCTAACATATTGAATTGTGGTCCATTATGTATCCAAATTGGTAGGTATAAACTTAACACTATATGAGTTTGAAATTATATTGGAGATATTTAAGCATTATTCGTATGTTAATACTAACCAATATTAATGTACG
>CAODLS010529895.1:0-12812 GCA_948243855.1 Flueggea neowawraea
GTCTCTGGGTTACATTGTTGGTCGTCATGGTGTTCCATGGACTTCAAAGAGTGGTTTTGATAAGTTGAAAGACACTGAGGTGTTGGAGGATGCAACTGTAGTTGCGGGAATGTTGAGTGGTCTGAGAATTGGTGATGATGAGGAGGAGGAGAAGGAGGATGAATTAAGGCCTGTTTTTGATGTTTATCTTCCCAACAGCAAGTTTAGAAAGTCGGCCCCTGGTGATCCCGCATTTATGCTTTGCTTGATTAGGTAATTGCTGTTTCTTATTTCTGTATTTCGAGTGGTTTTCGTGCTGCTGTTCTGGAAATTTTAGTCATTAGCACTATCCTGTTTGTTTAGAACTTGTTAGGGAAGTGTAGATTTAAGTAGCAGATAGCACACATCGTGTAGATTTTTGAATAGTGAAATGTGAGTGTAATATGACTCCTAAGAAAGAAAAAATATACGCTGTTTGCTATTTGTTATATGCTGAAAAGTGGTTATATGCCCGTTTTGCCTTGGAAAGTTTATAAATGTTTTCTGACTGCTTATCCATGCAATTGCAAGACGATGAATGACATTGCTCTGTTGTTAGTCCTCTTGATTTTTTGTATGTTATACGTGATCACCAAGTTGGATTTTCTCTTTATCTTATTCGATTTTTAACTTAAAACTCTAGTATGTAATATTTCATGCTTTTGTCTATAAGATTCAAAAGAACCAGACCCTTTTTTTTTCTGTGAAATCCTTTTGTTTTTAATATCCTATCTTATCATGTAGGGGTGATCCACCATCTTGTGCTAAAATTAAAGCCCTTGAGAGACACTGCGGTGGGATTCCTTTGAAAATTTGTCATGTGGAGCATGGGCGTGTTACTTTCTTTTCCCTCAAGCAAGTTGAACTTTCTATCCTACCATAACTTAACTAGCAGATGCTAGATGTGACCCTCCAGCGACTGAAAATTTTTCCAAATGCAAGCAGAGTTGCAAGTTTCTGAATTGGAAAGCTAATTCGTAAGGCTTCTTGTCTCTCAAATCAACACAAACCATTTATCTGGCCTGCGGCATGCTGACATTGATAGTACACAGCTATTGTTTCTGTTAATTATTGATAAAGAACTGTCTTTTCATGTTCTTTCATGTCTATTTGAGAGCTTGCGTAATGCTTCCATTAAGTGATGTGAGAAGGTCCACAAACTAAAATTTTCTTTATACAATTGACTATAGAGGTATTGCTAGCCTTAAAAGGTTTATATCATGTAGAAAATATATGCAATAGAAGATTTAAAAAATGTGTGAGACAATTGTGGTATAATACCATTTTCATCAGCAACTGCTAGGCTTTTTTGCAAGTTGTAGGACTTTAACTGGAGATGAACAGGATTATTGCTGTCAGATAGATGAACAATTTTATATATATATATATATATATACCATTGCTTTTCCACTCTAATTGTTATTAGGTTTGATTTTTGTTCAATTTTGACTCATATTTTTATGTGTCATGTTACTGTTATTGCACCCAGCTGCATGTAGAACCATCTTATCTTGTAATATGAGAAACGAAAGCATCCAACTCCATACGAGAAACCCCACCTTCTTTTACAGCACTTTGAAGCATATATGCCAACACCTTGGCCCTTTTCCTGATGTGATTTCCTTCCTCAGATGCCATTAATCTGCATACCACATCTTTAATCCGTGAAGATTTCACAATTTTATCTCTGTCGTCCCATTCCTTAACAACTAAACCAGCTTTTAGCATCCCCACTATCAGGGTAGCATTTCTAGGCTGGTCTGTGTGCATTGGCCATGCTGCTATGGGGACTCCCATGCTAATGCTCTCTAAGCATGAATTCCAGCCTAAATGGCCCATAAATCCACCTGTTGAGGGGTGTCTCAGGATATAAGTTTGTGGTGCCAAGTCCCTTACAAATTATTCCCGTTCCTTTAACTCTCTCTTCGAAGCCTTGTGGAAGTTTATAGCTTTTCTCTTCTCCTGTGTCTGCATTTCTCAACACCCACATGAACTTAATCTTGCTTTCTTCTAGCCCTTTCGCAATTTCTTTAATTTGATCTTCTCCTAGTGAAACTGTGGTTCCAAAACAGATAAACAAGACAGATTTTGGTGGTTGTTTGTCTAGCCACTCTAAGCATTTATCTTGGTTATCTGAGTTTTTGTGACTGCAGATGTTTATTGCATTTAATAGTCCGATTGCCCATCTCTTCTTTGGATTAGGACCCTCAAGTTTTGCTCGAACATCAATGTAAGCACCTTCAAGTGATCTGCATGTGTTGAGCACAACTCCAATTATATTTTTCAGGAATCCTTGTTGATATTTCACAAAATTCGTAAACTCCATGGGTTCGCCGCCTTCACGAGATGAAAACTCTTTTGGCATATGAACTTCTGCTATGGAAGGCTTTCCAATCTCTTCTCATACGTAGCTGAATGAGGTGAAGGCAGAAATGGCATTAAAAGCATAGAATTCTGCATTTGCTATAGTGCTAGCATCCTGAACAGCGGATGCAGTTAAAACATCATGAATTATTATCATTCTTCTAGTTGTGGGTGCAAGTGTGGATAATATTTCAGCTACAGGTTCGCGTAGATGTACAGAAGCACGCATCAATGGAATCATATGTTCCTAAAAATGAGAGTTGGGGTTAGGAGGAGGAGTCTCGATTAGGGAGGGGAACATCGTGGAATTTGATTTTGACGATGTCCTCCGGCTTCAAACCGTGCTCCCGAAGCTTAACCTGTTGGTTATATATGGCAGAACTAATGAAGTGAACTTGGATGTTGTAAGATGAAATGAGACAGGAAACTTGCAACAGCTGGTTGAGATGGCTTTGTGCTGGCAATGGCACCATAATCACAATAACTGGATTTAGTTTCTGGCCATCTTGGTCATGATTTTTATCGTGGCTTGCCATTTTGATTGAGATTTTATTGTTCTATTCAGATTTCTTTCTTGTTCTTCTTTGTTGCTCGAGTATTGTAATATCATCAGGTGAGAGCTTTATTGCCTTTTATTGCAGCATATTTTGATCTATTTTTAGCTGTTCAGAACTATTCAACCCCGTGAATAGGAAAGCTAGGTGTGTTCAGTTGTAGAAAAGTGTTTAGTTGTAGACAAGATTCTCTGTACTTGGCCAAAAAAATATCCACTCTGTTTTCCTTTTCAATTTTTTTTTCTTTTTCTTAGTTTTCTAATTCTATTTTCAAAATGGAAAATAGAAAAACAGAAAATCATGTTTGGTTGCAAAAAAAATATATTTTATGTTTTCTTTTTCAATTTTATAAAATAAGTTTTATTAATTTAAAAGACTAATAATTTGTTATTTAAAATGTTATCATACATTAGGCATATATACAAAACAAATATCCTATTCTTGATTGAATTTCTTTATAAAGAAAAATCAAAAAACATGCTTAATTTGTTTTCTCAATGATAGTTTGGAAACAAGTTTCTAATTTCCTAAATTAAAAAAAATATTATAACTAAACACTAAACTTTGTTTTTTAGTTACCTTAGAATTATTTTCTAGAAAACCACCTCTGTTTTCCACAACTAAACACTAAACAACCTCTATTTAGTTTAGAAAACATTTTTATTTTCCATAATCTATTTTTTGTTATGTATCCGTTTTGTTTAAAAAAATGGAAAACACTTGAAATGTATTCATTTATAAAAAATAAAAAAAAAAGTTTTTTAATTTAGAAAACTGAATACTTTTGGAAAAGTTTGTTTTCTGAAGTATACTCATTTTCAACAGCTCTTTTATTTTTTTTCCAAATTTTAAAGAAGTTTGGAACTACTCTCTAAATTAAACAAGCCCTATTTGGTTAAGTTTTTGTGACTTAGTTGTTGTCATGAATTGTTAAGTTTTGTGACTAACCTCCATTGCTGCAATGACTAGTGATTTTTCTTAGATTTGAACTCTAAAATAATGAGAGTAAAACTAGTTAAATTTAAAACAAATTGATATTGTTAGTGTAATTGGAAAATTATAGTAGAGTGACGGTTTTATAGCTAGAATTTGTGAGGATCCATTTTGATCTGGTGGGTGGTTCGTGAAGACTTAAATGAAGTTCAAAAAATGGGCGTCAAAAGGAGGGACGTAAAAGTATAAGCTCAAGGCTTTAGGGACTTCAGCAAGAGTTTGGTATGTTTATGTACTAATGTGGTAAATTTAATCTTCCCATACCAATGTCTATATATATATATCGATTCACATTTCACACTAGCTAATTACCAGAACACGATTATAGAGGCTCATTACCACCTATGGAGGTAGTTGAGTGGTTCCAAACTTACTCCCAAATGGTCTAATAAGGTTAGGTTATAGGTTCAGATCCTCCCTCTCTTACGCTTGGCAACTATCAGTTGTTGTAAATTATAGTCACCTCTTGGTGGTTCTACCTTGATAAAGCTAGTGCTTACGCTGGTTGTTCACTTGGTTTGATAGATTTACTAATGAAAGTGCGAGTTCGAACATAATGTAGTAATAAGTGCCTTGGTTACCATCATTTACACTTTCCTTTTTTCATTGATCAAAAAAGTTTTTGATGCTCATTGCCTCAAGTGGGAGTAGAAGACATTAAGGTGAGAGATTTGGTGTTAATAGTCATACTATCATACGGTGGTGAGCCAAGAATTTTTTAGCGGTGTGGCGATTTTTAATTGAATTTTTTCTTTTTGCAAATAATATATGTATTTAAGTAAAATATTGTTAAGTAATATATCATGAATTGAATTCTATTTCGGGATTTTTATTTCTAGAATGTGCATCACTATAATGCATCAAGAATATTAGAATATTCAAGTGAGTTATTTGTCCCTTAATAACGAGTTTATTCTTTTTCTTTATAAGTAACAAGTTTATAAAAAAAACGAGTTTATTCATTATCTACATAAATCAACAAAATTCACAATCAAAAACTTAAATTACTCCAATTCACAAATTAAAAGCCAATTCATAAACCATAAAATAAAAATTATTTGTAAATTTATTGACGTAATTCAAAATTAACAAATTAAATTTATACACTAAATGAACTATCTTAGAGAATTTCTGGCTAGCAGGACGGGGTGACCGTCCCGGTATGCCCGGCCCTCCCTCTATCAATGCTTCCATGTGGGAGAAGACCGATAAAAAAAAAAATATGATTGCTCATTACATCAGTAAGCCAACAACTGTTTTGTTTCTTTTGAAAGGATCAAAAATTTGAAAGGATTCTAAAAATAAACCAAATTAAAATCAAAATGATTTATCTTAATTCATGTGAAATAAAACTAATTAAAAGACATAATAAAAATTATTAAACCAACAAAAGTAAATGACAACAATTAACTACGAATAAAATAAAATAACTTATCGAAAGAAAACCAGTCACATTCTCTTTCTTTCTTTTTTTCATATGTCATTTTACTTATTTCTATTGAAATTAAACCCGCAACCTTTCAGCATTAGATTTCTTCAAAAAAAAAAAATTTGTCAACAATTATGATAAAATATTAGATTTATGGAACAAGGTAGAAAAGGGCCAGTTGTGAGCTGTGGAACCTTGTTTGCCATATAATAAAAATGATAAAACTAAAGAAAATTAAATGACAAAAAAGAAAAGGGTGTGAGCTCTGGAAGAATTAAAGGGTAAGGTGTGGTAGAGAAGGTCATTAAATTGCCAAAAAGGAAAATGCTATAAATGGAAGTGTTTATTATCCCTTTTAGAAACCTTTTTGCCACTTGCTAGATGTCAGAACCAGGCTGGCCGGCTGTCGTTCCCTTGCCACATGGAGTATAATATATTATAGGCTTAATATATGTCAATCTCCTCAACTTGTATCGGTGATGTAATTTTTTTTTGAACTTTTAACCATTTACGAACTACCTTCAACTTACAAAAGTGGAGTATCTAACCTCTTATATGCTGACATAGCAATTTTAATGTCTTTTAATTGCTCAAAGGCATGTTTGCTCATTGTAAATTGTTGATGTGACAGTATTTTTCCTTAAATACACACTAAAAAAAGACTTAAACCAATTCAAAATTTTTAAACCAACCCAACCATTTATTTTACTCACCCAAACCTATACACTCAACCAAACCATTCAAACTCTGGTACTCATCGTTCTCCTCTCTCTCATACTCCAAAGCTAGACCAATAATTGAAAAATTGCAACAAAAATCGTAAGATGAAACAACCCAGATCAATAACTAAAAAAATGCAGCAAAAATCATAATCAGAGGCGAACGATGTTGATGAAGGCAAAAAACAAAGATCAATAATTGGATATAATCTTAATTAATTATGTCCTAAATAATTGCCTCAGACCTTGTTTGGTTGATGGTTTTTCATGGTTTCATAAAATATAGTATGATTAAATTATTGTTTCTTTTGATTTCTACAAATCCATGGTATAGTATGATATGATTTTTTATGGTTTAAAAATTATGAATTTTAATAAATTTTGTAAATCATCAAAACGATGATTTTTCGTAGTTTTCGGTAGTTTATAAATTTAATATTTTTAAAATACCTCTAATAAATACCATAAAACATCATACTATACCACTAATGAGGGTATTTTAGTTATTTTATCAATTCTACAACCATACCATACCACGAAACCAAACAAAAATAGCTATTTAGCCATGTTATATCATATTATTTTCCCAAATATAATAAATAATAATTACAGTACCATACCATACAGCATCATACTATATCATACATTAATAAACCAGGCTGTCAGCCATCCAAATAAGGCCTCAAACACACCTTATTGACTGTGAGATTAGTAGAAGCTATTGAATCATACTATCTGAGGGAAATCTTGAATTTAGCCTTTCTTGGATTTTAAAGAATTGTCGTAAGAACCTTGTGAAACCATTCTTGAATTTTCATGGTGCCTGTGTCTCTGAGACTTGGACTTGAATGAACCGGGTCTTCCTTACATATGCTTCCTTCTTGGCTGTGATGACATTGGAATAAACACTCATGTCCCTTTGCTTTCTCTTCTGCATATTTGTTCATACATTAATGGAGATGTTGTCGCCTGATAATTTCTAGCAGAGTAACCCTGAAAAATTAAATAATTGTATTTCAGTATCCATGGTTTGGTATATGTAGCTTTATCTATGACAAAAGCAGTGAACCTGTTAAAGAAACTTGACTGGAAATATTGAGAAAAAAAAGTACCTGGAAAGAAACTGAAGGATAGCTAGAAATAGGGTCTTCATCATCATATCCATGATGAGAAGAGAAATCTATTTGCTCAAGCTAGCAACAGGGTCTTCCCCTCGCCTTCGTCGCCAATTCCACTCTAGGGTTTCCCAATTCGGGTTGGACTTTCCTAATTCACCGATTGACTCCCCAAGCACTCCTCCGATGAGTTGCTTTCTCTCCCTTAGATCCGGAAAATTCTCGATTCCTTCCTCTCCTACCAAGAAGAGTTCCGTAAAATCCTCTTCAATAACAGAGTTCCGCAAAAGTCTAGCTTTTTGTCAAGTTACCAAGGTTAGTTGCAAAAATCATAAAAGAGACACGAGTTTGAAAGAGAGAGAAATAGAGAGAGAGAGAGAGAGAGAGAGAGAGAGAAGATGAAGGCAGGTACTGGTTTCTAGTGGTGAGATAATGGCGGCGAACTAGATTCACGGCGGAAAGATGCTATCTAGTTCGCGATTCATGGATGCCCGGTCGTGATGGAGAGAGAGCATCGATGGAGAAAGAGGAAGAAAGAGAGAGAAGATTTGGTGGTTGGACTTGGCCATTTGGTTTGGTTTGAATAAAAGAGAGATGGGTTTGTGTTATTTGAAGCTGACTTGGCATTACAAAATTTTCACATAAGATGCGTGTAACTCACCATTCTGTGTTGTGACTAAAACAATCCGTAAAAGAGGTTAATTGATTGTCGTTTTGCAAGATTAAAGGGGTTATGTATTGTCGTTTTGTAAGTTGAAGAGGGTCTGTAAGCGGTCAAAAAATTCAAGGGAGAAATTACATGATCAATTCAAGTTCAGGGGGCTTCACATGCATTAGGCCATAATATATTACTTACAATTGAACATGCTATAAACATTGTATTTAAAATAACAGTTTTTAGAAAGTAACTTGTAAGTCTTGTATTAAATGTAGTAGTTTAAATCATATAATATAAAAAATATGTTGTAAAATTTTGTAAATCACAATATATTGATTATCATATATAAATATCGTAAAACATGGGCAATGTGCTAATTGAGGTTTTCTTTACTAGGATTTCATATGCTTTTGATAGGTAGGATCCGGCTAATTTTAACTTTAAATTCCAAGGGATTTATGATTTTGTTCGCTAGACCTTTTTTTAGAACAGTTTGTTCTAGATGAATGAAACTTTGAAGATCATTTAAAAAGATAAAACTGCTTTCATTTCACTCGAATTTGTATAAAAATTGACACCAAACCAAAAAAAGAAAAAAAAAATTAAAGTCCAAAAAAATGGGTAAATCTATTTACTTTGCCAAAATAGTCTTAAAGAAAACACCAACTAATATTTCATCATGTTTAAAAAGACGTAACTATCTCACATCATAGAAAAAGATGTTCTTGCAGAATTCTTTATGTAATCCTTGAAATCTTCTTTAATAGGTATCTCACATCAAATGATTATTGCCTCATTCGTAGTATCAAACGTTCTTTTGCATGCTCTCATCAAATTCTCAAAAAAAGGAAAGTGTCTTCGTGAAGTAATATGAGCAATGAAAGAATCAATTTCCAGACGAGAAACGCCACCGTCGCCAATTGATCTTCTCACAGATTCACCCAATTCAGCAGCTCTTTTCTCATCTCACTCCTACTTTCGAAGCCATAATCTTTCTCACAGCACTTTCAACACTCCTTGAACTAACAACCTCGTTTCTACAATCCCAGTCATTGACAACACAACCAATCTTGAGAATCTTTGTAATTAAGACACTGTTTCTTGATTGATCCGAATGCATAGGCCAAGCTGCAATGGGAAATCCCATGGTGATACTTTCCATACAAGAATTCCACCCATAGTGACTCATAAACCAACCAATTGCAGGGTGTGCCAAAATCTCCAGTTGTGGTGCCCAATCTCTTACGACAATTCCCATACCTTGAAGTGAACTTTCAAACCCAATTGGAAGCTCAACGATTCTTTCCTCAGAACCATCAAACACGTCACCTTTATCAGCATCTCTTAATACCCAGATGAACTTTTGGTTGCTTTGTTTCAACCCAGTTGCCAATTCCTTGATTTGATCATCGGTCATGGCGGTTGTTGTCCCAAATGACACATACAACACTGTGTTCGTTTCTTGCTTGTCAAGCCAGTCTAAGCAAAAATGGGTTCGTTTAGAATCAAGTTTTGGAGTTGTTGTTACTGGATTGAAAGGTCCTAAAGCCCAGTGCTTCTTCTTCTTCCCAGAAATGCTTCTTGTTTCTAACCTATCTATCAAGTTCAAGTAAGCTCCTTCGATCAATGTGCTTGTGTTGAAGATGGTTCGGCGGTTGAATTCATGGTAATTATACTGAGTGGCCATGAAATCGAGAAACTCAACAGTGAAGCAACCATCGAGAGATGGGATTCGTTCAGGAATGACGACGCCATTCGGCGGCACCGCGTTTTGGCCAATCCTTTCCTTCAAGTACAAATAAATCGCAAATGCTGAAACTCTATGGAAGGTGTAAGCTTCCGCATTGGGGATGTGTCGCATTTCTTGCACCACAGATCCCATTAAAGAATCGTGAATAACAACGACCTTCCTTGACTCGCAAGAAAGGTGGTGCAGGAGATTGCTGACGTGGACCTGGAGATGGGCGGTGGCGTCGAAAGAAGGCTGGAGGTGGGAAGGGAACTTGTTCTTGGAATTGGGTTGGGTGATGGGGAGAGGAAAGGAGGGATATCAAAGTTATGAAAGTGGATGTTCAAGGCGGCGCATGGTTCCCACTCGTGAGTCCGCAGGCTAGCCTGCGGTTGTGGGTGGTGGAGCCGACGTAGTGGACGGGAATGTTGTAGGAAAGGATGAGGCGGGAGAGGTGGAGGAGCTGGTTGAGGCGGCCTTGAGCTGGAACAGGAGCCATAAGCACCACCACATCATCACCATGTGCTTCTTGTTGTTGTTTTAGTCTTCGCTGGTCCTGGTTCTTGTTGTTGTTGGCCATAATGTTCAAGCTCTGGTGGTGTAAGTTATGGGTTTCAAGATTTTGATAGCTAGCTGTATTATATGGTGTGCTACATGGATTTTCTTGGTTGGCTTTAACGGCTTATATAGATACTTGTGCGTGAGATGTAAGTTTGCGAGTGCCGACGCCGAAAACTGGATATGAGGTCAAGAATTCAACACTTAGGTCAGCGTGAGAGCTTATCCCACAGTGCTCGACGACAAGGTGTTTTCTATTTAAGAAATGAACACAATTTAACTCAAACGAATTCACGAAATAAAGCAGTTTGATAAATTGTCAAAAACTGTTTAGTAATTTCAATTCAACTTGAGACTTTAGATTCGATAACACACGCATAGTTGAAGACGTGTTTAAAGAGGAAGGAAATCATACATTAATTGTGATTTAATTTCTATTTTTTACCAACTGTTTAGTAAATTCAATTCAACTTGAGACTTTAGATTCTATAACACCGACTTTTGATTTTATATTAATTAATTAGTCATTCAAACATTTCATACTAAAAAAATTATTAACAAATAGCTCACATGATATGTTAACTCATTAAGAGCATCTATAATACTCTCTTTAATTATCATTTCTCTTTATAATAAAGAATTTTTTCTCAAAAATATCTTCAATTTACTATTTATTCCACTCTTTATCTTTAAAAAAATATAAAAAATAGTTTTACTAGCCATTTCTATTGAATCCAAAATGACTATTTATTTGGTCTATCATTAATGTAACTTTCTCTTCTCCAAATATTTTATTTTCATTTATCAATCACTTTTAAATGTTCTATAAATTTTAACAAAATAAAAAATTAAATAGAAAGTAGCATTAAAGAAAACATTTATTTTCAATATGTATATTTAATGATGTTATCTATTTTCATTAAAAATATTCTGTAAAAATAGAAAGCACCATTGAAGATGTTTTAACTCAATCTATTATTTTATAAATATATCTTCTCACATACACGTCAACAATTTATCCTAAGCCGAACATTATAAAAAATAGTTAAGAATTGATGTGTTATATTATCATTTCGTTAATAAATTTAAAGGCTAGTGACAGAATAGGATACAAATAATGTTTATAGAACATGAATGTCACGACCCATTCTCAGAACTGTGACCGGCGTATGAAGTGAACCGTCTGTGGGAGTCCAACCCATCTCGCACAAGTTTCAAAGATATAGAAACTATAAGCTCATATATTTAAATCATTTTAATAAAACTATTTTCGAGAAAATCATATAAATATTATTATAAAATATATCAAAAATAATACAAACGATAAATCGCAAATCCAATACCCCCAAAATAAAATCTCAAAACAGTGGATTCCAAAACCCAACAGTATCTCGATGCGGAGCTCTAAAACAATGAAGTAGTTCGGCCAAGAGAACGCTACTAACCAAAAATATCGGGTCTCATTGGGCGCAGATACTAAAATTGTCGAGTCGAATCAACCTGTAAAATGGAAACAAAGCAACACAGAAAAACAAAGGGGTCAAACCCAGAGAGTGAGGGACAATACTTCAGAGTTCCTCATACGTGCCTCACAAAGACGAGTTTGAAAACCGTTGGAAATCTACCACATGCACATATATGACAGGATGTATATATATGTATACACACTACATACATAGTATGGTTTCAGAAACACGTTTCACAAATGTTTACACCTAAGGCAACCACATGCGCATTGACAAAAACGATACTACTAGTATCATAGTCAAAAACAATATATACATATTATGAGACTGGTAACAATCGTGGTGTGAACTGTGTCACTCAACCACCTCAATAATGATTGTGGACTCTACCACTAATCCGGTAACAAATCATGTGTCGGGCAGGGCACATGGCTATCGACAACTCTGATAGCTGGGTCATATCATATATTAGTATACCAAAGACTATGTACCCCATAGAGAAGGTATCCCACAATCAGAAACCATTATCTCAAAAACAGTACATGCATTCAGAATCAAAAACAGTCGAAAACATATATATAAATATATATATATATATATATGTAATTCTTTTCAAAAAAAAATAATGAATATTTATTCACATAAATCCAATTATTTAATTAACAAATCCTTAGATTAGTCTGGTTTCAAGTATGTGTTATACACCTCAAAAACTATAACAGTTTTGAGACACAGCCTATGTGTCTGAAGTTGTCATCCAATCATATGGATGTCAAAAGCTCTAGGACCTAGTACCACTGTCAGATAGATGATCCCGCTGACAAGGGCAGGAAGCTGAAACAACACATCAGAAACAATAACGGATCAAAAACAATGATGTATGAGACACTGGTACTATAGTTGTACCAAAATACATGCACATGCATATGCAACTCTCAAAGTCACTAAAAAATCAATCCAAAAGTGAATCATCACTTCCGATTCAAAATTCAAAACCTACGTAAAATTACAGTTTGGTCAACAACAAATGTAAAATTATGTTCTAGTCCTCGAGACTTGACATATTATCAAATAGTCCTCAAAGCAGTCAAAATCTCCAAATTAGTCCTCAGACTCTCTGAATTCACCAATTATAAAATGTCACAATTTGGTCTCTCAGAACCACTGTTTACTTGAGTTAGTCAGAGGCTAACTCGAGTTATATGTGGT
>CAODLS010529965.1:0-10973 GCA_948243855.1 Flueggea neowawraea
TATACCAATGCATATTATAGCCTAGCTATCGGGGCAGACGATAGCCATGTTGTCCTGATCAGACACATGATTAGATTATGGATTAGTGGCAGAGGTCACGTATGTGCTAGTGGCAGAGTCCACATGTGATATTGACAGTGGTCCCATGTTTGTTTGTTTTGATACAAATTTTGAGGAGTCTGTGATATTGCTCATTTTTTCGTATTACACTGTTCTGTACTCTGACAAGGTATATCTAGCTGGAGCACGGGGACTGCAATGCTCGCAGATGTGCTTAGATCAGTATCTACTTTGTTACAACCTTGAGACTTTTAGGATGGACAGAAAACTATTTAGAGCCCCTAAGGTTGTCAGCTGTTAGCCCTTTTGAGTCGGGTACAATTTGGACTCATAAGGTTGCTAGTATATTTTAATCTGATCAAGTCGGAAAAGTTCTAATATAATATGGGCATATGATCATTGATAATCAACTCTAGATATCATTTGGTATGATATCTGCATAGCATGATTTTTGGCTTTGAAAATGTTTTTGATTTGATATAAATGATAAATGTTTGACTTTGATAACGTTTTCATTTTTGTTCTAAACGATGAACTTTAGCATGAAATCCTATTAAGAACTTTTGCACGTTTTATTACTTACGTTTTCAAATAAATATTTTTGTACATATGTATCCTTGCTATTGTTGTGGTTGTGAAAAATTTCGAAATGAATTTCGAAACTACTATTTGGTATCTAGCATGTGTATATATATACTTATATCTACGTGCGGTATTTTTAAACGTTTTCAAACAATTTCTGTGAGGCCTAAAGCCACTCTGAAATGTCGTTTCCTCACTAAGGGATCTTACCCTTTTCTTCTTGTGTTTTGTTCATGTATTCTTATTCGCAGGTGATTTTAGTGATTGAGGTTTTTCAGCCTTCAGTACCTGGTGATGCATTTTAGTTGTTTCAGTTAGTGTCTTTTTGTTCGGACCACATTTGTATAATTTGTTAGATGCTCCACACCGTATTCCTGTGGGATTTGTTTTTGTTTTTATTTCTATTTCAAACATTTCAAATATTTTAATTTGAAATTTATTTCCGTAATTTATATTACATATGTTTTGTTTTTAATTTATAAAGATTAAATCTTTATTTGTTTTTCATATTTCTTTAAATATGATTATTGGGTAAATATTCTGTTCTCTAAGGCTTGTGCGGGATGAACTGGGCTCTCATAGACGGTTCACCTCGTACGCCGGTCATGATCTCGGGAACGGGTCGTGACAACTTTAGGCTGAGATAGGATTTTTTTTACTTCTTCCTTGTGCCATAATTAATATTCAAACTTAAATTATTACTCTCCTGTCTTTGTAAATGTAAATCTATTTTATGTGCATAAGGAAGCCTTAATTTATTTTCCATCTTTGTGTTTTTCTTATTTAAATTACCCGATATCTAGATATCTTGATATAATATTTACTTAATTCGGTTCTAAGTCATTTCATTGCAACCTCGACAAATAATTTTCATCCTTTATTTGGTTTTGTGCAAATAATTTTTATGGTGGGATATTTCTGAATGACTCTTGAACGGTGCAAAGGCTGTGCAAAAAGAGGTTTCTTTTGAAGTGTAGTAGAGGAACTAAAAATCGAATAATTAATACCAAAGGCTAAGGAAAGAAACAAAAATGGTTGAGACGCATTTATAAGAAGTGGTTTTGAAGAGGAATATTCTAATGGAGAAGGGACAAGAAATAAGAGAAATAGGGACTCAATTCATTGTCTTGTTGTGGAGGCCGTTATACAAAATATATAGATCCATGTGTATTTCTTCTTCTATATTATATGCATTGTGAAGGAGGGAGAAAAGTTGGTTGCACCATTTTATGTGAGCCCTTCATTCATATCAAGTGGTTGCCATCACTAAACATTATTATTATTATTATTTGTTATTCATACCATAAAGTCTAGAAAAGGACGACAAAAAATAAAGGCAATATCGAGAGAGTTGTTAGTTTTGACATAAACAGCCATGAAAGATGGGGGGCAAGAAACCAAAAATAAACACACACACACACACACAGATGTAAAGGAAGGAGAGCAAGTTGCATCAATGGTGGAATCTAGCTTTGCCACCTTAATCCAATGCAAGCTTGATTTAGTGATTTATAAGCTTCTTATCATCTTAAAAGGCGCTTTGGCGATTGGAGAGAAAAAAATATTTTTGAAGATTTTTAATCTCGATTTTTGGAGAACATTAAAACGTAACACACATCCTTAACATTTTAAAAAAATAATATTGACTACATTAATAGATGGCGAATTTATGTATGCTTCCTGAAGAGCGAAGAATCTGAGAAGATGGATGTTGTGAAGAAGGACCACATCCACACGAGAGGAAGTGAAAGAAGACAAAGTCAAAGAGTTAGACCAACACAATGGAAACAGCAAGAATGGTTTGTGAAGCATATGTGTCTTGAAAGTAGATGTGTTTCTTAAATGTGTTGGACTCATGCATTGCATGTTTTCTGGATCGCGTACGTGTTTACCTATCTGAGTTACAGATATCTACATTTCACCTTTTCAGTTTGTACAAGACAACTAGAGAGAGACTCAGAGAGAGAGAGAGAGAGAATCCCTGTTTTGCTCATCGATTTTTGATATTGAAATTTGAAGATGGTTTCCATGTCATCCAGTTATATATGAATTTATTGTTCAAAGATGTAAATCTAAGCTGATTAAGCCCTAATCAAGACTTTTAGTCTACTTTTAATAGTATATATAATATAGAACAAGGATTAGCTTATACTAGATGTAAGATTTCATTCTCACTATTTATTCTTTTTATATATATCTAATGATTAGTGAGTTTTTTTTAAGATTACTGTTAGATTTAAAAAAAATAAATGATGAAAATTAGGTTAAGTGGAACTTTTCTCAAACGTATATTTTAAATTATAAAGTCTTCAAATTACATGTTTATTTTATTGTCCGTGTTATTTGACGTGTTCTCGTTCTCTTTAAGAGGTGTATGTTTATTCATCCACTGCCACCCTCTACCCCACAAAGTATACAAATCAAAATGCAATACATATATTCACAAAACGCATGCGCATTGGATCAAGTTAGGTCACTAGTTACAAAATGGCAGCTACGATAAACAATCAAAGCAGCAGATACCGACATCCATTTTTTAATTAATCATGTCACACTAACTAGATAACAAGATTTGGTTGCATTATATTTGATTAATTAACTAGATAGAGTAACCGTGTTGGTGATTAATTATGATTAGTTAATCAACAAACTACAGTATAATGATAAGTACATTGACTTTGATAGATTTTTCTCTGTTAAAGGGTAGAATTTCAAATTTTAGAACGAATTTTATCTGTCAAAAATTACTGATAGAAAAATTGTTAATACTTTAACTTTCAAAAATATTGATTGTCCATCCTTTATGGACGAGAAAAAAAAAGTTATGATATTAGCTGATAATATATGATGAACGTGGAATAGGCAGCCATATATATCATGGTCATGTAGCTAAATTACTAAATTAGTTTCATCTTTAAGTGTTGGATTCGTTAAACCAATTGTTTAATTGTGTTTAGTGTTGCTTTTTGGATCCATTAAAATAGAATCAAATAAAACTATATATATATTTTTTTATCAAAAGTAGTTTGCATATATATAATATAGGTCGTAATCAAGCGTGGTATAAGGGATACATTGGTGACCTTATCTTTCTTTTACTTTAATGCATAATATATATAAGTATGTCTTTTCTTGATTAGATTTTCGATTGTCAAATGAGTAAAGCTGCTTTCATCACTACTTTTAGTAAATTTAGTTTTTAGGGGACAAGTAATTATATATACCGTCTAGTTTAATTTTTTTTTCTATTTTTTTTATGAATGCTTACACTACATATTAACTAACTAATGAACTGATTAAGTTAAATCCGTCCAAAAAATATCTAGGAATGCTACGAAAGACTGCGATGAAGTGGTATGCACTCCTTTAAAATTAGGTATTAAGAAACATTAAAACTTTGATAAGAATATCAAGTGATTTAATTGAATAAAATGTTGTATTAATATTTTTTTGGGTACTCATCATTCCCTTTATCTAATTTGATTTAGAGATAACATCCCATAAACAAGGATATACATTGAATGTAATGCATTTGACTTTTTACCTTAAATTAAACTCTTATTTTTTAAATAAAAAATTGATTTTAATATCATTAGATAATAGTATAATACAATTATTAATTGTAATAGTAGCACAAATTAAAATTAAAAAAAATCATATATTCCCTTGCTTCCTAAGATGCTGAATTAATTCGTAATGCCAAATATAGGTTGACCAAGACATTGTCAGATTAATATTTAATCACAAAAAAGGTAATTTAATTAATTGCTTTCAAGGGGGTTGAATAATTTGTTTTTATATTAGCATCAATCAATATTATCAACAATTCTTTAATAAAAGATTGTTTGCCATTGACCAGCATGATTGCTTCTGCTCACCCAATCTTATAGATAAAAGAAATGGCAAGAGGTTAGATGGTTAAACAAATCTAAATTCTTTGTGATTGGGTTGCAAATTA
Organism: Flueggea neowawraea; assembly: GCA_948243855.1. NCBI lineage: Eukaryota > Viridiplantae > Streptophyta > Magnoliopsida > Malpighiales > Phyllanthaceae > Flueggea > Flueggea neowawraea. The sequence continues at coordinate 4,601 of CAODLS010529965.1, forward strand.
TCTTCCAAAAAATGTATTAAATTATAGTATATACATAGTCAACTATTTATTCATGCATCAAATACAGGCAATAGCAAGAATTTGTAACGAGTATGTTCTTAGGTTAATTTTTTATGCTATGTTGTCTTCAAAGGATAGGGCAAAATGATAAGAGTTTTCACCGACCACACTTGGAGAATTTGTTCCTATTGGTGAACAAAAAGCATGAGAGTAACTCTCCTTTCTCCTTCTTGAGTTCTTGTTTTTCCTATTTAAAGTTGTATTCAATGCACCAAATTCGTATTGAAGTGGCTAATATATTAAAAAAATCAACACATATATAAAAGTTAAAGAGTTTCTCCAAAATTTTCAATAAGTAGTTTTGTAGTTAATTGACATATGATTTTTTATCTATATTATTATTTTTAATACACTAATTATATGGTTAATTGAGAAATAATTTTTTATTTCTGTTATTATTATTATTATTCATTTAAAGAGAGTTGAATGAATTAAGTTAAAATATAATGACATATTTTACAGTATATAAAAAATATTATCTTTTTGTCATATTATATACCCGATTTTTTAATTTATTATAAATAATCATGTTCACTGTTAGGAATAATTCTAATCATTATTCTAAAACAATATTTTTTGCTATATTATATATTTAATTATTTAATTTATTATAAAACATGTTAATTGTTATGCTTACTTCTGATTACTATTTCTCTAAATGCTTTAACAGTTTAATTATTTTTAAAAGAAATTATGAGATATAACTAAATGTTATATCTTTTTTTAGTTAGACAATATTATCCAATGATTTTTTTTTGAAGAGCTCCAATTAACATTTTAACTATCCACTTAACTCAACCTTTAACTTATTTTTCTTAAAATTAATTAGATGATATATTTTTATTATTATATATTATTTTTAATTAAAATTAGTTGATTATAATTTACTGCATGGGTATTACTTGTCATTTATATAAAAAATATTTTTTTAGTAATAAAAGGAGAGTTTTTGTTTAAATGTCTTTTAAGTAAATTGTTGGTGTATAGAATGAGAGTTAAAGATTTAGCAACAGAGATTATGTCAAGTCAAATAAATTTGGAATATGAAAAATATCTAAAATTAAAAAAAAAAGATGAGAAAATAAAACTTAATAAATCTAAAAAACAAATCATTTAATTAGAACAATACAATTGAGAGATTATATAATAAACATATAAAAGAGGGTCCAACACAAATTCTTGAAAAAATAATGTTCATTGGAGAATATTATTTAACTAAGAAAAAAATCTAATGTTTAGTTATATTTCACAATTTTTTCTTAAAAATAATTAAACTCTTAAAGAATTTAGAAAAATAGTAATTAGAATTAGACATAACAATCAAAATATTTATTTATAATAAATTAAATAATTACATATATAATATAGCAAACAATTATTATTTTAGAGTAATTATCAAAAGTAAACCTAACAATGAACATATTTATTTATAATAAATTAAACAATCGTGTATAGTATATAATAAAAAGATGATATTTTTTTATATAGTGTAAAATATGCTAATATATTTTAAGTTACTGTATTCAACTCTCTTTAAATGAATAATAATAATAATAGAAATAAAAATTTACTTGTTAATTAACTACATGGTTGATGTATTTGACTCTTTTTCAAATAGTAATAATATAGGTAAAAAGTTTCGTGTCAATTAGCTATGAAATTACTTGTCGAAAACTTGAAAAAATTCACTAACTTTAAATATTGATATTGATTTTGCAATTTAGAGTTTTCATTCATATTTTTATAAAACATAATTTTAAACAATTAATTAAAATTAATTTTCTTGATTATATTTCAATATAGAAAAAATAATTATTTTATTAAATTAATCTGCACATCGCACAGGTATAATACTAATTGTCTCTAATGCTAAAGGTTTATAATTCAGTTTGTTTATTTTTTCTAACGCTAATCTTTTACTTATTTATAAATGAGTGGATAATTACCCTCGAGAGATAAAATACTAACAATTTACTATATTCAATGGAATTAAATCTCAGAACCAACATGCTTATCACTGAGTTCAATTTTGATTAGTTAATGCCACGCCTAAAACAATCAAGAGTAGCATCGATTGAGTAATGGAAGATGTGGAGCCAGACCTTTCGAACGTGAAACAGATTTCCTTGATTAGAACATTTCTTCAATCAATATAGCCAATAAGCTCCAAATAATTACACATTTATATACAGAAGAATTAACAATTACAACAATAATTGATTTTTTTGCCTCCTCTACACCCTTTTAACTAATTGTGATCCCAAAAAAATTCTTGAAACATCGCCAGAATGGAGCAGAAATTTCTCTGCACAAGCATATATTTTTTTTGAACTGGACTACATAAGCATATTCAAGTCTGAGAGATCATCCATTGGTATTTCAAGACCTATAGAGTCATGGGCTAGCAGGGCTTCATCGTCGAGATTAAACCAGGAATCCAAGTCTTGATTCCCACCAAGATCAGTTGACATCTCTACTCCTACTGGATCAAATTCGAGTTTCGAAAAATCAAGAGGTTCTTCTGCATCTACACAGGCATCAGAGATGTTATTAAGAGACACCGGGTCTCTGTCAGATTTGTTACTTGCGTTAGCCATGCCATGAATGGAACCGCAAGGTCCATTTCCTGAAGACGATAGATGAGTGCTCTTCTGCTTCAGCTTTGATTTCGTCTTGCGCTCATTTTTCAAGGCGTCCCTGTCACTTCTCTTACCCTTTAGTCCACCAATAACAGTGCTGTCAAGAGATGATGTTACCCTTGACGAAGGACTGCCGATAACATCATCCATAAATGCTTCCCTCTTCTTCCCTCCATCAAAGTAATCACTGCGGGAATCGTACCTCTCAAGGCTGCTGGAAACTGCACCTGTTTCAAAAGCAGGGATACCAAACAATTACATGTGAGCCCACACAGGCAACCTCCCGCTGTGAAAAGGTGAGGAAGAGCCTTCAAATAACTGGAAATATCAATGACTGTTTGAATATGCCCACAAATTCTCAGGAGAGGAGAGTTATGCTTCGCTAGCTTTAGTTAAGATTTTAAGTAGGTTACTAGCATCAATAGAATAACACGAAAAGATTCAAGTTGACATACCTGATCCTCTAGCTTCAGCATGATGGTTAGAAACTTCAATACATGTGTTAATTGCAGTTCCCGAGCCAACACAATCAACAGATTTGGTCTCATTGCTGCATGGTGGGCCTGAGAAGAGAACCTCCTTCAGTGCAGGCTCACTAAAGCAACTGCTGCCCGTCTCTTCAAAGTTTTTACATCTCTCCAGGGTTCGCCTAGCAAAAGCCAATGCAGCTTGCCTTGAAACTTTTCGAACTGCACTCTTCGAACTACTATTCCCACGACAAGCCTGTATAGATTGGTTCCAAAAATTCAATAATCAATAAAGTTGCAATTTTGCCTCGATGAAGACCACCATATCAAAAATCTAATTTGCATATATGTCAGGGTCAAAATTAAACTGTTTCATCCCTCCCAACTTCAATGCTTAGCTAATAATGCAAAAACAACCAGAAATGCCGAATGTTTTATTCAACTAGATGATCACATTCAGCACACAAACTTTTTAGCATGAGGACAGCAGTTCTAGAAGAAGTAATTTGAGAAATGGAGTCCCATCAGAAAAAGAAGTTTCCATTCAATAAAAAGCACTACGGAAAGAAATGGGAAAGTGCGTGCCTAGTATAAAATTTTGAAGATCTCTGATCGAATTATATAGTTATAACTTACAGACTTCTGATTTGATCTTTCCACACAATAAATGTTACCCATGCATAATCATCATATCAAAATTACAGAAAACAAACAGAACGAAAAGAACTACAATCCAACACAAATTCAAATCAACTTTTCAACTGGTTAAAAAGAATTTTTAACTTATCACACAGAAAAGGAGACAATACACGCAAGGCAATTAAAAAGTTTCACCCGAAAAGCTAAACCTACATGGCTACTACAGATTGTCAAATATAATCCATGGAAAACTCACATTTTGCAGCAACAGAAGAATTATTAAACCATGTTAGCAGGCCAATAATCATTAATCTGTAGTAAAGAAGTGCTAATTTTATGGTTATATTAATCAAAGATTTTACAGAATTACTAACTCTGAAGCCAAAATTTAACACCACCAACTTCGTACAAAATAGTATAATTTTTACATGGTAAGAAGCTGACACAAACAATGACAGATTTAAGGAACAGAAAAGGTACCAGTCTTTGTCTGTAAGCCATCTCAACAAGTAGGTCCATAGCAACCTGTTCCATGTTCCTGCAGGAAAGCCACAACTTAATAACTCTGGACCATACTTATGATTTTAAAATAGCAGATATCCAGTAATATGAAACCTACCTCCTTTCCACCTCAATTCCCTTCTGTATGGCTTTATCAATTTTCCCTAGTTTCTTTCTCTTTTTATCAATCTGCACAATTTATTAAAAGTTAACATGTCTAAAAGGGGCAACAATAACTAATAAATAAAAAGAAATAGATGCTCAGTTTTTGGATTAAATAGCTTGAGGATAAATGGTTTCCATGCAACCTGTTGGAACAATCCTTCTTTTAGTTCCACTACATGCCGATTCATCACTTTTTCTCCATCTGCTAGATCAGGCTACATGAAGCACAAATGAATTGAAAGAAGAGAAATGAACAAATTAGGATGGCCTTTAATGCAACTTGAGATTAAGAAAACACACAAGTGATAATGCCCTACCAATGTCTCTGGACACAAACCAATACTCTGCAATTCCAGCATAAGCTTCTCCTCAAGAGATATATACTGATATTGACGATCTGAGGAGCAAAAGGCATTCATGCTTAAATCTCTCATTTGCAGCTGACTTAGATCGCTTGAACATATTTCACTGCCATGCCCGACTTCTGAATGTGAAAAATCATCTCCTTGCCCCCGTTCATTGCTATGTAAAGAACTGGACATACTTGAATTCCTAAGCGTGTTTGATGTAACACCCTTATCACATGAACGCATGTCCACAAAACTATTCTTCTGGGTCTGAAAATTCACTTTTGACTCAACTTCAGATTCCGTTCTGTCCCTATCTTTGGGTTCAATGTCAATCAGATTGCATGAGCCACAATGAGAATCGTCACTGGCATAGTGAGGAGGTATATTCTTCCCTTCCCTGTGGATATAAATTTCTTCACTTTCATCTTCTTCAATCAAGGCAGAAAGAACTCTTTGGTATTGGGGTGTACCCTTGTCCAACTTCCCCATGTCAACTCTCCCACATGAAGTAGTCTTGATGACTTCTTGGTCAACTTCATCCCCTTGTCTTTCAACAGGATAATCGGGTACTTCTTCATGCACAAGAAAATCCTGACAGAATAATTCCAAGATCAATAAATACCCATTATCAAGAGATGCATTCCTCTCTTGGGCAAATTGAAATAAACAAGCTTGAATTAAGGGACACGTCATTGGCAAGGAATCACAAGAAGTAAAAAAGTTGAATAAAGAAATTAAAGCTGTCTACCAAAACATCATAGTCAATTCCAAGCATCTGAGACAGGCCCTCATTGAGCTCCTCAGCAAAGCTTATCTGATCAAGCAATAAAGTAGAAACAAGCAAAAAAAAGGCGTGAGTCCCTGGTTCATACATTCTTGTGTGTCAATGTTAAAAAATTCCTGGTTATTACCTGTTGCTTCAAGTATGAGATGTCCTCTGCGCTAACAGTGGCAAACAAGAATTCCATTTCCTTCCAAAACTGTCCAGAACAAGCACGACCTAAAGAAAAATTATTCCAACAGACACAGGTTGTGTATTTGTGAGTTGTCGGCTCTTGATAGACAAGGTCAGACTTAAAAGAAAAAGTAAGCAGACATACTGCCAGCATTTCGAGCAGAATCGGCAGCAGCAAATAATTCTTCACAGTCATCATCAGATTCACCTATAAATCATTCAAAATGTATTAGAAAAAAATTTGTATTTCAACAAGCTTTTTTTCTTTTTATCTAGTTGTAGCTTAGGTACATTCTTCGAGAAAATGAGTTACACAAAGAAAAGGTAATCATTAACACTTATAATAACAACAGTTTTCGCCAAGCTTTCATAAGGAAGAGCAAAGAGGATAAAATAGTAAATGTAGTGAACCAAAAAATAGATATTTTACCATGACTTTAACTCATCCCTTACATAAAAAAATCTCCAAATTATGCTGTCAAGTGAAACTACCTGTAAAATCTAAGGAACCACTATTCAGAGTTGGTCCAATTCGTGCTACGCCCTTCCGATCTTTCAATTTTTTAGAAGGTGGCCGACCAGTTTTGCTAAGTCAAA
>CAODLS010529996.1:0-13051 GCA_948243855.1 Flueggea neowawraea
TGAGGCATCTTAAGGAAATGTTCCAAGAGCAAGTTCGTTAAGAAAGGTTCTTGACAATGAAGGCATTGAATGAGTGCAAGATGAGCCTTGACACTTTGGTGAGTGCACATTTCTCAAGATGAAGGGTCATCTTGATCAACTAGAGAGACTTGGTACTCTTCTATCAAAGGAGTTAGCCATAGATAAGATCTAAAGGTCTCTCCCTAGTAGTTATGACCAGTTTGTCATGAACTACAATATGGACAACATGGATAAGTCCATCACCGAACTACTTAGTATGTTGAAGAATGCCAAGAAGAACATTCCAAAGGTCAATGATGTGCTCATGGAAAAAAAAAGAAGAGGAATGGCAAGTACCAAGGCAAGGCTAAGGCAAAGTTTGTTGGCAAGGGCAAGGGGAAATCCATGACCAATTCGTTAAAGCCTAAGCCAAAGGTGACTAATGCGAAAGAAAGAGTTTGTTTTCATTGCAATGAACTGATTCATTGGAGAATAAAGGTTCCTGATTGGGACTAGTGCAAGTGGGAGATTGTTAGTTTTGGTGCCCTAGTCCAATCATTTATAAGCATTGTTATTTGATTTATCAGTTAATAAAAAGGAATTTCATTTCATATCTCTAAAATATTATATATTTTATGAAGATAAAACCTCTATGAATAGTTTATTCTTACTTATGTCATCAAATCTGACTTGATAGTAAAACCATAAGGTAAAAGATATACTATTCTAAACGTCCCTAATTGATTTTTATCATGGGAATGATAACCAATCAATGTTAGTATGTTGCTAAGTTGAAAATCACGTTTTACTGATTATGGGTATAAGATATCATTAAGAACATAGATATATGTTGGAGAACATGTACTGGATATGCCCGTTATGAAAGAACCTTATGGATCTATGTCACAAGTTGCTTTTATGCAGTGGTGTTGTTTGAGTCTTCTGACTGAAACTCACTATCAACTCCTACATGGAGAATCACATGTTTTGACTTAGTCAAACGTTATCCATAACAGGGTAACCATAAAGGCTAAGATGGGATATGTCATTAATCAAACCCTTAATATAAATCACTTATTATTAAGTTAAATATGTTTGGACTTACTCTTATGTGTGACATATTAATTGGGCCCAGATGTATAATTAAGAGAGTGATTTATTTAGTGATAATGTATCATGTAATTAAAAACCCAATAACATTAATAAACCTTAGACAAAATTCGACACACACTCCTTTTTTTAGGAAAAATTCTGCACACTTCTATTTTTTAGGAGCCCTTATTTTTGTGTGATAAGGCGTTCTTATGCTTGATGGACAAGTAAGAAGAAACCTAGCAAACATAAACTAGGATTTCAATACACCTCAATATATATTTATATAAGGTTGGCCGAATTTTTCAAGGGTTTGATGAGGGCTTGGCCGAATTTTCCACACCAAAAGAAGAGTGGAAAATTGTGAGTCTATAATAGAGATTCTATATGCTAGTACACATTGCCAATCTAAGTGAGTTTGTTCGTGTGGATACCTCTAGACATGTTCGCGCAAAGGCAACGTGAAAATTTGTGGATTCAAGTTCTAAACACTAAAAGCTACATCAACACTCCATTTACCATTCACACATCGAGCTTTGATTTTAAGAAAAAATAACTAACCCTAATCGTGTATGTCGATATGCATGGATCCTTAGTGAAATTCTAGATGCAAATTTTTTGTTGTTTCCATTGTCATGTATACTTATGAATGTCATAAACTTAGTCATGAATTCCAACAACCAAAGCCTCCGGATTTGACAACAACCTCCAGCCCTGCCCACCTAGCATAGCCAGGTTAAAGTCTCTAATACTTCGAAAGCCAAGCCCTCTGTGGACCTTTGCCAAACAAAGTCTCTGCCAATTCATCCATCTAATCCCTTTGTTATCTCTAGACTCCCCCACATTCCATTCAAAACTCTTTCAATCTCACAACACAACTCCTTTGGCAGAAGAAAAATTCCAATCACAAACATCGGTACATCGGAACCTACTGACCGGATCAGAATATCATTACCTACCAGTGATAGAAAATTCTTGCTCCAGCCCTGCACCCTTCTCCACACCCTTTCCTTTACAAAGGAGAAAACCTCTCTTTTGTTTCTTCCCACCTCAGCCAGAAGTCCCAGATATTTATCGAATTTTTCTGCAACTGTCACCGCCAAACACTCTGCCACCTCCCTTTTTAGCTCAGGACCTGTATTAGAACTAAACCTCACCGCAGACTTACTGTAATTCACCACCTGACCTGAAGCTAGTTCAAACATCTTCAAAACATCCTTCACCTCCTCAGCCTCGTCTTTACAAGCCTTAAAAAACATCACACTATCGTCTGCAAAAAACAGATGGGAAATGATCGGCGCCCTTCTTTCAACTTTACACCCATGCAACATACCCATCTCTTCATTCTGCCTCAACATGGCAGACAACCCATCAACACAGAAAATAAAGAGATAAATGGATAGAGGATCCCATGGTCTGACTCCCCTCTCTGGAATAATGGGACCCAAAACCCAGACTCTGACCTCACCCAAAACTGAATAGTTGAAATGCAGCTCCTAACAATCTTCAACTACTTCCCACTGAAACCCATCTCGACCATCATACTAAGAACAAAATTTGACTCAATGCGATCGTAAGCCTTGCTCAAAGGCAATAAGGATATTGTCTGTAATGAGCCAGCCCGACACAAATGTGCTATGTGCCTCAGACACCAGCAACCCAATGACGCTCTTAAGCCTATTAACCAACATCTTCGAAATAATATTGTAGAATACCTTACACAAAGGAGTAGGCCTAAGGTCCCCTATAGATTTCACTCCATCCACTTTTAGAATAAGAACAATCAGGGTCTCCTCAAGAAAATCTGGGATATGTCCCTTCTCAATGATGTCAAGACACTCTGTAGCTACCTCATATCCAATCACATGCTAGAGCCTCTAAAAGAAACAAGGATTAAGCCCATCCAACCCCGGGGACTTATCGGGGTGCATATTAAACAAATATGCCTTCACATCTTCTTTACAAAATTGGAGGTCTAAAAATCATCTCTGATCCTCCGAAATCCTTCTCTGCATGCAATTGACCACTTTTGTTGGCTCACAACCCAAAGAAGAAAACAAAACAGTAAAATAGTCCCTAATTAATTCCTCTAACTCATTCCCCCAACCCTATCTCATGCGCTCTTCGTCAACCAAAACGTCAATTCGATTCCTCCTCTTCCTCGTCGTAGCCACTGTACGAAAAACAAATTAGAATTACTATCACCCTCCTTCAAGTAATGAAATTTGGCACTTTACTTCCAGTACACCTCCCTCTGATTGAGTGACTTAAAGTAGTTTTCCCTCGCTCTTCTATACTCCGTACAACCAAAATTGGTTCTGACACCTCTAAAGGCCCTCATCCTATTTTTTTGCAATGATTAATTGTAAAATTAAACGCCGAGGTCGTCCTCCGGATCTAATGTCCCAACCTATTAGCACTCATCACCAACGTATCTGCAATAGCCATCCTACCCAGATCCCTCCATGCCTTGCAAAGACCTCCTCACACCCCTCCTCTTGTACGCATGCATTCTCGAAAGAAAACCTCTTTTCTCTCTTAACGTAGTCAAATGGACTAATATCCAACAGTACAGGGAGATAATCAAAGCTCATCTCCTCCAAATTCCAAACACCGGCCCGACGAAACTGAATCCTCCAACTTGTAGTTGCTAAAACCTTGTCCAATTTTTCCTCCACCCACTCCTCCATCCTCTTCCTCTTTCCCAGGTAAAAGCATAGCCATGAAACCCCAAATCCACCAATCAACACTCCTCAATAGCCTCCATAAACCCTCTGATGGGATGACTCGGGTACGCCAAACCTCCATTCTTTTCATCTTGACCCAATAAATCATTAAAATCTCCTCCACACACCCAAGGGAGATCTGATTATGCCGCTAATTTTTGTAACAAATCCCACAAAACCCTTCTTTTGTCCTACCCAGCACTCCGTAGAAACCAGTAACCCTTCATCTCTGACTTTTTTCTGCACACACTGCCACATCTAAATGATCATAGGACAAGCTCAAAAGATCAACCACAATGGGTTAATTCCATAGGAGGGCCAACCCCCAACCCTCCCAACATGCTCTACCCAAAGCCCACTAGAAAAGCCCACCCTATTTTTATCCCACTCAAATCTCACGCCTGTACATATAGTTTCAAAGAGAAAAATCCCCCTGGGCCTAAATTTACAGACTAAGTCCAAAAGAACCTGAACTGACCATGGTTTGCCAAGTCAACGACAGTTCCAAAATAAATAATTTATGGCGCTCGACGATCCTAGCCATCTCTGCCAGGATCTAACATATCATGACAACAATCTCCAATGACCACATTCAAACCAAGCCCATTTCCACCTCGGCCCATACCTCCTCTTGTTGAAGTAATTATATGTTTATCTATATCTCCAATGTCTCGCTTTATTTTGGAATTGAAATAATTAATGGTTTGGCTAATTAATAATTCTAGTTATGTGATTGTTAATATACGATTTTGGTTTCTAATATTTAATATTTATATATGGTATATATATATAAATATTTTTTGTAAAATAAATTATTTATACTCTGCATGTTCGTCTGATATATATATATATATAGGACAAAGCTCAGGGGCTCGTATCGACCTTGCACTATCGGCGAGATGAGGCATCCCAAGATATGCATCAAGGTAGCTGACAACTATTTCTATTGTAGACAGCCGAGGCATAAGATAGCAGAGTGTCCTTCAAAGCTCGGTGCAGGATCTCAGTCGACACAATCTATAGTGGCATGTTCCGGCACTATTAGTACCAACACTGATAAGGGTACAAGAGGTGCAGGTAGAGGTTTTAGAGGTCGTGGTTCTTTGATCGATGGAGATCGGGCCGCAAACCATGGTTAGGCCGCTCAGAGTATTGCTGTATGAGGGTAGGCTCGAGTGTATCATCTGACTTATGTGGACTTGCAAGCCTTCCATGCCATAGTGACTGGTACACTATCTATTTATGGGATTTCTACTTATGTATTATTTGATTATGGTGCATCACATTCATCTATCACACCATATTTTATTGAGCATGTTGGGTTAGTGTACATCCACTAGCTAAATTGTTAGAAGTTTCGTCACCTTTGGGTAGCAACATAGTGGTTGATTCTGAAGTTCGGGGAGGCGTGATTACCTTTGGTCGGCACAAGTTGATCACTGATATTACAATATTAGACATGAGGGAGTTTGATGCCATACCTGGTATGGATTGGCTTTCAACTTGGCACACTACCTCGGATTATTTTGCAAACAGAGTATTTTTTTATCACCAGGTTAGAATGAATTCTGTTATCAGGTTAAATGAGACAGTGTTGTACGGGGATACGTGTCAACTGTCAGAGTAAAAAAGATGATTTGTTGTGGTTGAGAGGCGTATTTGGCTTTTGTCGTCACTGAGTCTCAAAGCTTGAATTTGAGAGTGAGGTTTAATAATTATCTAATGTTTTTCTTGAGGAACTACTGGGACTTCCAGTTGATAGAAAGATTGAGTTTGCTATAGAATTTTAGCCTGATAATAATCCGATATCGATTCCACTAAATCTGATGGCGCCAACGGAGTTGAAGAAGTTAAAGACTCGGTTTAGAGAATTATTAGACAAGTGTTTTATTCGGTCGAACGTTTCACCTTGGGGCGCTCAAGTGTTTTTTGTAAAGAAGAAGGATGGAAACCTTCGCATGTGTGTCGACTATTGTTAGCTCAACAAGGTAATGATGAAGAACCAATATCTCCTTTCTAGGATAGATGATCTGTTTGACCACTTGCAAGGCATGCAATGGTTCCTTATGATCAACTTGAGGTCTGGTTATCACCAGTTGAGGATCAGAGGAGTGGATATACCTAAGATAGCTTTTTAGACTAGGTATGGTCATTACCACTATTTAGTGATGTTGTTTGGTTTGACTATCGTGCCAACGGAGTTTATGGACTTAATGAACATAGTGTTTAAATCGTACACGGATCACTTTTTTATTGGCTTTATTGATGACATCTTGGTGTACTCGAGGAGTAAGGAAGAACACCAAATCACCTAAGGTCAGTTTTACAGACTTTACGAGAACATCAGCTTTTGCCAAGCTCTTAAAGTGTGAGTTTTAGCTTGATCGAATAGTATTTCTATGACATATGGTGTCCAGGGATGGTATATTGGTGGACCCAAAGAAATTAGAGACAATACTTCATTGGGAAAGACCTAAGACCGCTACGGAGATTTAGAGTTTCCTTAGTTTGGTTGGGTATTATAGGAGGTTTATCGAAGATTTTTTCTAGAATTTTTGCATATATGATTCGATTAAATCAAAATGGAGTTAAATTTATTTGGTTTGACCGATGCAAGGATAATTTTCAAAAGCTGAAGGAAAGTTTGATGACTGCGCCAATGTTGGCTTTAGGTTGTGCATTGATGCACAATAAGGAGAAATTTTTGTTATGTCTGCTTTATTCTAGAATTGGAATAATTAATGGTTCGGCTAATTAATAATCCGAGTTACGTGATTATTAATATACAATTTTTGTTGCTGATATTTAATATTTATATATGGTATATATATAAATATTTTCAATAAAATAATATATATATACTCTGGATGTTCGTCTGTTATATATATGGAATATAAATATATATATACACTTTGATATGTGGCACCTGTGCTACATTGGGTAAACGTAGCCTTTTGGTATAACAATGCGCTTTCAAGGCCATGTTACCAGGGTTTATGGTAAACATAGCCTTTGATACACCAATGTGTTATCTGGCCATACACATTTACACTGTTTATGCTTAGTGGCGGAGTCCACACTTATTATATATTTATCTATTTGTTTCTAGTCCCATACATATTTCCAACATACAATATAAAATATATACTTTGTATGTTTCTTCTTGTTGCTTGCTTTGGTTGCGAACGATTTCAAAATGAATTTTCGAACTATTACTCTACATTAGTGTGTATATGTATATACAGACACTTATATCTACATGTGGTATTTTTGAACTTTTTTCAAAATGTTGAATCTCAGTTTAGATGATTTACTCAAAACATGTGAAATAGCTAAGTAATGCGCGTTGCAGCTGAAGCTAAGCTTGCAGAAGTATGACCAAGGAGCGTTATACAAGTTGCAAGTCAAGTTGATCATATTCAATGTTTCCAGAAACAACATAAGTTATGTAACGTTGGATAAAAGTCATGTTAACAAGGATCACTTATAAAACAGAATGATCATGGTAACATTCGTTAACACCTACTGACTCAAGGCAAGTGCACCTATCGACTATAGTATGTGGACCTGAGTAATGAGTGTCGTATCCCACAGAGGCTATGATTAATAGCTACTCATTTTCACTTTGTTATCTAACCAACAAATTAATGTTTGAACAATACAAATAAATGAACTCATTACGAGAACAAACACACAATGCAAAGGGTATAAACAATCAATGGGAAGCGTCACCTAGATGTTGAATCCCCTAGACTGAACTAAATGGTAATGGTTCGCTATTCGGACAGTTAATTAGGCAATTGGACAGTGAAAATTTCTACGATATGTTATCTCTCTCTCGAGTTAGCTAACGTCTAACGACTAGGTCGATTAATCGAAATCTCTTCCTAACTAAAACACCTAAAGTTGCTTTATCATTCTTTGAATTTCACTATTAGGTTTAACGTTGCTTTATCGTTATTTGAATCTCTAGGTTTGCATGCAAATCCTGTCAATTATGAATGATCTATCACACATAGAATCTCTCGATTACTCATGTACAAATTAATATTTGAATCGAAAGGCTAGCAACAATCAATTCAACAATTAAACAATATAAATCACAATTGAGTCACAATTCCAAAATAAACCGAATGAATAACAAAATCCAACAATCACATAGTCAATCTAGGGTTCATCATATCTAGATGCACATAGAATTTAGTTCATAGTAATTGAGAAAATAACAACAAGATACAAAGAGAATCTTGAGAGAAAAGAAGAACCCATGACGAATCCTTCTATCCTTCGCGTAATTCCTTCGATCTTGATGCAAGATGATTTCTCCTTGAGTTCCCACATTTTTTGACCCCAAACTAGGTGTCTTTTGAGTCCCAAAGTCGGCTTCCCTCATTAGGTTTCCGAAACCCACTTATGTAACACGAAACAAGTATTTAGGGTAAGACACGGCCAATGACATGATCGTGTCCTATACCCTCCAAACAATGTCTTCACTAAAAGGCAGAAAAATGCCAATTTTGACAGGACATGACCACGTGGTTTTTCCCGTGTCTTATCACTTTTATCCGAGTAATAATGCTCCAGGTCGTGTCTTCACTCAAAAGTTTAGAAACGTGTCATTCTTGCTCTGTTCTTGCTCCATTTCATCAAATCATCATCAATCAACCTACAAAATACAATTCAAACCATAAAAGTACCAAAACATATGATAAACATGTAATTTATAGTAAAAATAGAATACAACCAAAGAGTGCAATACGTATAAATAAGCGTTTATCAGATTCTGAATCATACAAGGTGTGTTGCACATGGTCCAAGTCATGTTTTGAGAATGCTAAACTCACAGGATTGCACAAGCATACAAGTCATGTTGTGAGGTATGCAAGTCATGTTATGTTGAAAATGAACTCTTTGGGCTGATTGGACAGCACACAAGTCATTTTATGCAATGTATAAGTGACATTGACGGAATGTGCACTAGACCTAAAGTGGATTTGCAAGGCAACACCCACGTTTCAACTTTGCAAGTCGCATTGATGAGCAAATGAGCCACCTTTGAAGAAACACGTCTACGCACGTTGCAAATGGTGCAAGTCACGTAGACGAGTATGATGTCAGCTTCTGAAAAATTGGTGCCTCGGGATTCAAATTTGAATATTCTCTAATAGACGTATAGTGTGACGTGAAGAATCAAAGGTGTGATCTTTGAAGTTTGTTAACGCACGTTGAAGCCTGAAGTTGCTAGGCTTAATGCATGCTGAAGGATGATCAAGAGACGTTGGAATATGTGTAAGTCACATTACATTAAGTAACATTTGAGGCAATGGCATCTGAGTGGAATACAAGATACGTTGTAAGTAGTGCAAGTCACGTTATACCAAGTGACATTTGAGGCAGTCGCTTCTGAGTTCGATGCAAGACACGTAGAAGAGAAACAAGTCACATAATATCTCAAATGGACATCTACAACGCACATTGCATATGATGCTATGCACGTTTTACCTACTGATGTCATTAAAATCATAGTTTCTCTTTCATCTATAAACAGAAAGCTAAACAGAAAATTCAAGGCCTGCAATGGCTACATTTTGAAGACCGCCTATAAATATAGGTCCTCACTTCAGAGGTAAACAAAGAAATTTTTGAGAGTGTTCCCACGCTTTGGTATTCAATTTCTTGAGTTTCTCTCTAAGCTTTCTTAAGCTCTTACACTCCAACCAACTTTTTAACTTGCTATTTACTTTCTGAGTTGGTTTGAGATTACCTTATTTAATTTGGGAAAAAATTTGTAATCAAGCTTTGCTCTTAAAGTTTGAGGATAGTATAGGTTTACTTGTTAGAGCCTTAAAAAACAAGTGTTTGTTTTCCTGTTGAGCTTGCAAAAACAAGGTGTAAAGGTTTCTTGTTGATCCTGTAAGAGCAAGTTTGTGAAGGTTTCCCTCCACTAGGAAGTGAGGAAGAATCTTAGTGGATTGCAAATGTTAGTTTTGTGGCCTAGTCCAATCATTGATATACGTTGTCATTACATTTATTATTTAACAAAGAGGCATTTCATTTCATATCTATGAAATGTTATATTGTTTATGATAATAAAACTTCCATGAATAGTTTATTCTTCCTTATGCCATCGAGTGTGACTTGATAGTAAAACCATACGGTAAAAGAAACACTATTCTAAATTTTCTTAATCGATTGTTATCATGGGAATGATAATAAGCCAATGTTAGTATGTTGCTAATAGGATAATCATATTTTACTGATTATGGATATGAGATATCACTTAGAACATAGATACATGTTAGGGAACATGTATTGGACTGGCCCACTGTGAAAGCACTTTATGGATCAATGTCACAAGTAGCTTTCATACAGTGGTGATGTTTGAGTCCTCTGACTGAAACTCACTATCAACTCCTATGTGAGGAAACACATGTTTTGACTTAGTCAAACGTTATTCATAATAGGGTAACCATAAAGGCTATGATTGGATATGTCATGAATCTGTTAGTGTAAGCCCTAGCCCAAATGCATTGTATCCAGATTATATTTGATATATGCATTAAGAGGCATTGTTTTATCTCTTTATTGTTTATGTGCATGTTTAAATTGATAAAACGTCCATGGATAGTGATTCTGCTTAAGTTATCAAATATGTGATTTGGATAGTAAAACCTTGAAGCATAAAAGAATACTATTCTAAATATCCCTAGTTGATTATTGTCATGAGAGTGGCAATAAACCAAGACTAGTATGTGCTTTGTGAGATGATCATGTTTTACTGGTCATAGGATATGAGATATCAATTAGAGAACATAGAACATGTTAGAGACCAATGTTTTGGATTGATCCGCTTATTAGAATACTACATGGTTGAAAGGTCATAAGTATTTCTTATGCAATGCTTATACTTGAATCCCTCGACCTAAAATCATTATGGATTCTTGGGTGATTTCTCGTATACTTTGACATACGCCTAATGTTATTCGTAAATGAATGGCAAATATGGGTATGATTGGGTATGTTAAGAGTCATGCTAAGAAACATGAGTGAAGTAAAGGGATTGCCCCTCTCGAGAAGAGAGAAGATATCATCGGCCACTTGATTAGTGAAACTGAGTAGCGTGTCACCACACCCAAATAAGATGATAAGTGTTATCATTTATTTGACTTTGTCAGGAGCACTAAAAAGATCAAGGAAATGTTTTAGCATAAACAAGGGTGACCCGTTCCATGCCTTATGCTAATTAAAATATCAGGAGGAAAAGAGTTGTATAAGATTGTATTGAGGTTACGTTGTGGGGCTAGGGCTTGCACTAACAATCTCCCACTAGCACTAGTCCCAATCAGGCATGATGCTAAGACCAAAAGACCTAATATGATGCTCATGCCTATCTCTAGGTAGCTGATTGGTCAGAGGATCTGCTACATTGTCTTCACCTGATACTTTGCATATCTTTACATCTCCTCTATCGATGATCTCTTGAATGAGATGGAACCTCCTGAGTATGTGTTTGGATTTTTGGTGTGATCGGAGCTCCTTGGCCTGTGCGATAGCCCCGTTTTTATCACAAAATAGTTTAATGGGATCTAAGACGCTGGGGATAACCCCTAGACCAGTTATGAACTTCCTAATCCAAACAGCCTCCTTTGCAGCTTTCGAAGCTGCAATGTACTCAGACTCTGTAGTATAATCGACGATGGTGTCTTGCTTTGAGCTTTTCCAGCTTACAATACCTCCATTCAAACAAAACACGTATCTTGATTGCGATCTTGAGTCTTCGGCATTGGTCTGGAAAGCAGCATTAGCGTAACCATTTACGATGAGCTATTCCTGACCACCGTACACTAAGAAGAGATCCTTAGTCATTCTCAGGTACTTTAGAATCCCTTTAACAGTAGTTCAATGGTTTTCACCTGGATCCTGTTGGAATCTGCTAGTTACATTTAGTGCATGTGCGACATCTAATCGAGTACATAATATCGAGTACATATTCTCTTTGTTCTTTTGTAGAAGGACAATCCTTCTTACTTAGAACAACACCTTGAGCCAAAGGTATGAACCCTTTCTTCGAGTCAACTATACTGAACCGTTTCAGTACTTTGTATATGTACTCTTCTTGACTTAGTCCCAAGAGTTGTTGCGATCTATCCCTATAGATCCTTAGACTCAATATGGATTCGGTTTCTCCTAAGTCCTTCATTGAGAAAAAAGTTCCAAGCCATTGCTTAACTTTTAACAATGTTGGAATGTCCTTTCCAATGAGTAAGATGTCGTCCACATATAAGACGAGAAACACTATTATGCTCCCACTAGCCTTCTTGTACACACAAGGCTCATCTTCGTTTTTGAGGAAACCAAACTCTTTGACTGCCTCATCGAAATGAAGATTTAAAGTTTGAGATGTTTGCTTCAATCCATAAATGGATCTTTGAAGCTTGCAAACCTTATTAGGATTCTTTAGATCTACAAAACCCTCGAGTTGTGTCATGTACACATCCTCTAAAAGTTTTCCATTAAGAAAAGTTTTGACATCCATTTATCATGTCTCATAGTCATAATATGCGGCTATGGCAAGTAGAATCCTTATGGATTTGACCATGACTACTGACGAAAAGGTTTCATCATAGTCGATACCATGAGTTTGTCTAAAACCTTTAGCTACTAGTCTACCTTTGAAGACACCACCATCTTTTTCTTTGAAAATCCATTTGCATTCAATGACCTTAGCACCCTCAGGTGGATCAACCAAAGTCCATACTTGGTTGTCGTACATTGACTGCATTTTAGATTTCATGGCTCTAAGTCATTAACCGAGTTAGGATTTTCAATTGCCTCTTGGTAGAAAGTGGGCTCGTTATGATCCACCAGTACTATACTTTGATCATCAGTTATGAGAAATCCATAACTCTCAGGCTCATGAAGAATCCTACCTGATCTTCTAGGTACTTGTGTAATGGGTTCGGATTCCACAATTTATTGTGAATCCACTCCCATTTCCAAACTATCCTCAACAGGAGTTTGTGGGACTTGAACTTCTTCGAGTTGTAGTCTACTCCCACTATTCTTCTTGAGGATGAACCCCTTCTAAAGAAAAATAGCTTTTCGAGCAACAAACAATTTGTTCTCGTTTGGGTTGTAGAAATAATGTCCTTTAGTTTCCTTAGGATATTCCACAAACAAGCATTTTTCGGCTTTGGAAGCGAGGTTATCCGATGTTAACTTCTTAGAAAAGA
>CAODLS010530085.1:0-13855 GCA_948243855.1 Flueggea neowawraea
TTGTTCTGGCTCTTCTGGAAAAACCTCAGATTTAAGAATCCGGAACACCAACATTGGATCCTGAAAAGTAATCAAATACATGTAGAATTCTAGGGACTCTGTTGCATCGTCATATGAAAAGACATCACTATCCAATCAAAAATTTTCTGAAGAAATAGTAAGATACATCCTTTACTTGCATTCATTCATATTTTGACAATTCAAATCAGTGGACCTAGAACTGACTAATTATTGGTTCAGAATACTGTAACTGGCAGAGACCATATTCTGGGTTATGGCGGTTGCTGCTCGTAATATTGCCATTTCTGCAAAACTGTACACACAAACACAGAGCTGTCTTTTCCTTCAGTCATCTAATTGTAGCAATTATAGACAAGGCAGCTATTGCACCTAATCAATTATCCAACTTGAGACTTTTGGCAAAAAAAAAAAAATCCAACTTGGGACAATTGGTCAAAATTATTATTGTACACCTACAAATCAAAACCAACACAGCAAAAAAATGATAGAAACTGATCCAGCTTCAAATATAACACTATTGGTTTAGTACATGAACTTGATCTTGCTTTTTTTAATTTTTGTTTCATAGAAAAAGAGGAGAGGTCCTTCCGCTAGCCGTTTTACCAAATGGGCTTTTCACTAAAAAAATGTTCAAAGAACCAACTTTTTAATCAGAAATTAAAGATCATATGTTAATTACTCTTAAGAAAAAGCCATTTGGTTGTATGGCACTCTATTACATTAGTTTTAAAACCACACTGTAATGTAAAAAATGCTAAAACATCCCAACTCTGCCCCTCCCACCCAAATGTGCCCATCTAAAGGCCAAACCATACACAAAATGTTCCAAACTCTAGGCCCCAGTGGAGGAGGAAAAAAAGGAGGCCTTTGTGTCTCTCTTCCTTAGAAGAGCCCCAGCAGGTGAAGACCCATTTTGGAACAATAAGTTAACAAGACATGACAAAGCTCACAACTGGGTCCATGCAAAAGCCACTGGGCTCCTGACTTGGTGTTGATCATTTTTCCACACAATTGATCCAAATTCTGATCTAGCCGTCAAGCCTGGGCCTCTCTGTGCAACAAAGGTCACTGTGTACCTGAGCTTGTCTCCAACATTCTTGAAGACGAGCTTCGTTGGTTTTACCGTGACCGCGACATTAAACGGTGCGGTCACGGCCACATCATAGACGGAGCCGGCAGCGCCCACATTGGTCATTACTCGTGAATATCTGACAACCCTTTTGTCGGTAAACAGAACCGAGAACGATAGGTAATTGATAGCTCCAGGATCGCTAAATTTCCTAGAACAGGTAATGTTTGGTCGCTTTGCAATGGCTTGGACATGATCAATGGTGTAACCCAATGAGCATAAGAACTTTATGTACGCTTCAGTGGAGATGTCATAGACCAGGCCCGGAGATAGGGCTTTCTGTGGGTCGACGTGGCCTGCCCCGTGAGCCCATGGGTCGGACAATCCACCAGCAGCAGCATCCCGGAGAGGGTATTTGGTGTTGTCGGAGACATAGGCAGTGGTCATGAGGGCAGACTTGATTGCACTCGGGCTCCAGGTTGGATGTGCTGCTTTCAGCAAAGCAGCTAGTCCACTGATGTGTGGGCACGACATTGATGTACCTAAACAATAAAAAAACACTTCAATGTGCATCTTGAGATTAAATAAACATGATTAAATCAAAAATATTAGCATACTAGAGATTTTGACAGTCAAAGACATCAATCTATGTTTATCAAGTATTTACAAACAACAAAGAACATTTATATCAGAAACAAACATGCCCAATTAATAGTGTTATTTATTATTATATGCACAAAGTTTCTTGAATAGTGCAAGCTCCACTACAGTTCTAAGTGGTGTATTATTTTTTAAGTTGTCAATCCATAAGGGCTGCCTAAATAGTTTTGTATGTTAATTCAACTAAAATCACGCCAAACAGCACTTTTAGAAAGATCCAACATAATCATGATCACTGAATTTCAAACTTAATGCCCACATTTGCATGTCTGACCTAACACTAATCATTTTGGATTCCAACCAAAAAAGGTCACAATTTTGACAGTTAATATTCATCAACACAGAACCACAATTCACATGCTAAACCTAACCAAACACTTCCCACTAATACTAATTAAAGAAACCATTAAATTATTACCTGAAACAATGTTGAACTGAGTCTTCCTCGTATCGGTTTCAAGACCGGTTGGGCCAATAGCCTCGGACCAAGCCGCCAAAATATTGACGCCTGGACCAATCACATCCGGTTTCAATATCTGCCTCGTCACCAAGTTCGGCCCTCTTGAACTAAAGGCTGCGACCACCGGAGACGGCCGGATGTCCAAAACGGTCCCACCGAAACTCAGAAGAGCCGTTGGATGGGGATCGGTCTTCGCATACTCTCTGATCATATCACCCATCTTCCTTCCCACCGCCACAGCCGGTAACAGGTGACTATCCGCAACCAACTCCTCCCCAATAGCAGCAGTGTTCGCCAGTATCATCCCCACCCCACCAGCGTCCCTTACAACAGCTCCTTTTTCCACACGAGCGTTTATTCCCCTGTCACAAACCACAACCTTCCCTCTGACCACTTCCGTTTCAAGTGAACCGGGCAAGCACAAGTTATTCGTGCTATTTTTCCCCTTATTATAAACCAAACCGACCGGTTTCGAAGCCATTCCCGGTCCACTGTACAGAGAAACCCCAGAAAACCTTTTTTTATTCCCCAAAACCGCATAAGCCGGGAAATCACGATCCAACGTCCCAGCTCCAACGGTCATAATCCAGGGTGCCACGTTGGCAAGGGAAGCCTTGGTGGGCCCACTGTTACCAGCAGAGCAAGAGACGAAAATACCCTTCTCCATGGCGCTGAAAGCACCAATCGCTATAGTGTCCCGATAATACGGTGCGGATCCGCCACCGAGAGACAGCGACAACACATCCACGCCGTCCTTTATGGCCCGATCCATACCCGCGAGAATATCGGATCCAAAGCAACCGCTTGCCCAGCAAACCTTATAAGTAGCCACGCGCGCGTGCGACGCCATCCCACGCGCGTTCCCACTCGCGTACCCTAATAAACTCGCGTTCGCCACCATTGATCCAGCGGCTGTGCTCGCAGTGTGAGTGCCATGCCCGTCCCTGTCTCTCGGTGACTCGATCTCCCTCGGTTTTCCCAAGTAACCGCCTCCGGTGGCCATCCTGTAGCCCTTCGAGAAGAAACAAGCGCCTATAAGCTTCTTGTTGCAGACTTTCGGGTTAAAGTCGGGTCCGGACACGCATTCCCCTTTCCACCGGGTCGGGATATCTGGCATACCGGTATCGGAAAAACTCTTCGATTCCGGCCATACGCCGGTGTCCAGAACTCCGATGACAACGTCCCGGGAGAGACTGTCAACGTCGATGTTGCTGTGGCCGTCGAATACGACAAGATCAGTGTTAAGTCCAAGGAACTGTGGAGTTCGTGTAGTATGGAGAGAGTAAACAGTATCTTCAAAGACGTCGAGAACGGAGGAGGACGAACGGAGAGCGGCGATCTGGTCGTCGTCGAGGGAGGCAGCGAAGCCGTGGAAGGCGGAAGAGTAAGAGTAGAGAAGAGAGTCCTCCGAGGACTCAGAAGTGAGGGATTGGAGTTTGGAGGAATACCAGTCGTGGTGAGTGGCGAACGATTCAGGCTTTGCGTTTTGGTTCATGCGGACAATGTAAGTCTGTTTGGCCGTTACAGTGACGGCTAGAAGAAGGAGAGTGAAGAGAATGTGAGTGGCCATTGTTGGCATTGTTTGCGATAGTGAGGGAGTGAGTGAAGTGTATGGAAGACAGGCGCGAAAGGATGCGACTGTCAGAGATGATTAGAAGAATAGGGAGGACCCATGTCGGGTTTATATTCTACTTTGTTCCCGAATCAGGTTTCTACTTTCTCTTTATTACAGTGCTGCCACTGATTTTCTATAATTAATTTACGATGCCATTACTTACAACCGTGTACGTGCACTTTAATAAATTTATTTTTATATACAAATTAGTTTCTTAATATTTTCATTGAATATGGAGAGTATATAATATATTTAGAAGAATATATAACATATTGTGTATAATTAATTTTATTAAAAAATATATTATATATATTTTTTATTTTTATTAATTATTAAAAAATAATATATGTTTTATATTATGTTGTCGAACGAATTTAATATAATATTAATTAATAAAAAAATAAATTAAATTTTAATTGTAATATAATTAATAAAAAAATAAAATAAATTTTAATTTTTAATAAGTATCATTAAACCGTTAAAAATGATTAAGAAGAAGAAGAAAAAGAATAAGAATTGAGGACGATTGAGCTTTCGTAGAAAGTTAAAAAAGGGTTGCATAAAAAACGTAATGGTGGAAGACAAAGTGGGAGGATGCTACTGATATTTAGCTAGCTGGAGTGAATGATTAAATATGAATTGCAGTAGCATAAATATGTTTGGTTTTGCTTTTTGAGCATGAGGGTCGGTGACAAGAAAAAATAAATAAATATGAATACGCACCTGGTTATTCATCTCCTATGGCTATGGCGGAGCTAGGTGATCTCGACCGATCTACTGATTATTTGCGAATTTTTAGAACATTTTTGTCGACTCTACTTACTCTTTTTGATCCTCTGTATTTGCATTCTAAAGTTGACATCATCTTAGTCAAATTTTTACTTTGTCATTGTTAATCCCATTTTTTTTAAACGAAAGCACACAATAACTCTGAGTTCAAACCCAATGCCTCAAGCCAAGAACCTAAGTTTGTTGGTGCGGGAGCGTTCTATCATACCAATCCCATATTGGTGTTATTGATCCTATATTAAGAACATAAAAGATCACAGATTATTTAGGTCCATGTTTTAATAGAACCAACAGAAATTGAGAGCGTCTCTAAAATACTGAGAGCTAATAAAAAGATTAAAAAAAACACCTGGATAAATAGATTTACTTTGTAACTGTTACCGTTGAAATGATCGACAATTGCAAAATCAACTACAGTAGTTTTGCAGCTAAACCAAACGGGTCCTTAAACCGCGGAGGAAATTGGATTTGTGATTTTGGTACTTACTGGAAAAAAAACACGTAATTTGCAACTGATTTAACTATTCTGAAGAAGCACATGAATCCTTACAGAAGTATGAACTATTCTGGAAAAATTCACCTTTTTTTTGTTTGCCAAAGGAAGAAGGGATGAAGACGTTGTAGTTCATTTTTATTGGATGTGATTATGATAAAGTCACAATTGAATTCTATAAAATGATCTAATTTTATTACCGTAGTATTCGTCAAGAGCCAGACAGATAATGAGCTATTCACCTTGCTCAAATACAGGCTCAAACTCAGTTGTACAAAAATAATAAGCCACTCATCATTAAAAGTCGAATCTAAAATTCACCTTGCAGACCTCTTAATTCGCCCTTTGTCCTCATGAAAAGATTTTGTTTTGTGTAGTCACAAAACGACATGGAATTGCTGTAGAAACGCAAATCGAAGGACCCACCCATGTAACCACCTCTCAAATAATCCAATTATCTTCTCGCTATTCCCATATATAAGGCGTTCTTTAATCATTGTTTGGAAACATTTCTTATTTATTACATTAGACATGCAAATTGAGGAACTTTGATTGTCCACTTCGATTAGTCTCAATTAAAGGTGTGGGCTAACATGCATGCGTTTACACTAGCTGCTTACCATTTCACTACAGGCTTGATTTGATGGGATATTATCTGATTCCCACCTTTTCTTTTTGGGCTTTTCATATTTAAAAGAAAAAATATTGGTGCCTTTGTATAAAATAAGTTTTTTTAACTTAATTGTACACGTTAAAAACTATATTTATTTAAAATAAAAAATATCTTAAATGAAGACATCAAATATTAATTTATTAAAAAAAATTTAAATTATTTAAAAATACTAAAAAAATTTCCTATGTATTTTTAATTTTTAGTTATCTTTTAGTATCTTATAACCCTTGACTAAAGAGTGAAATGTATAGGGATGATTGGTTAATTCTATGATCAATTTACATAAGACTATTCGTAATCTACGGTTTTTTAAGTCGTCATGCGGAACATCTGCTCAGCATTTTTATTGTTATTTTATTAAAGTCCTCAGTTTTTAGCATC
The DNA here is from genome assembly GCA_948243855.1 of Flueggea neowawraea. Taxonomy (NCBI): domain Eukaryota; kingdom Viridiplantae; phylum Streptophyta; class Magnoliopsida; order Malpighiales; family Phyllanthaceae; genus Flueggea; species Flueggea neowawraea. The sequence goes on from CAODLS010530085.1 coordinate 6,162, forward strand.
TCAGTTTTTTCATCCGTAATCCAGGGATTACTTTAAGAGTCTCGCAGGACGCCTACTTAACATTCCACTAAACACAATTTTATTTTAATATCCAGTGGAGTAAATTTGACCGTTAGATCAAAACAATTTAATGTCAGTGGCCTCCACGCCTGATACATGTAGTCCGTCCTCCCACATAAGGACGAGCTACATCACAGAGACGCGATAACGCGCCCCTGTAGACCGACTACGAACGGTAACCCCGTTCGTAGCCTGTTACAAGTAATCTAAGAAGCCAAAATTTTGCAGATTAAAATCGTCACAAAAGTGTTTTTCTTAAAACATACTGCTTTTTCTGATTATTTGTAAATTTTGTGTGGTAGATGATATTTTAAAGAATTGTTACAATAACTTTCCAATACAGTCAAACCAAAAAAAAAGAAGATGAATTGGGTAGGGTAAGAAAGTAAAAAAGGAAAAAAGTGAAGGGTAGGAGAGGGAATAAGGGATAGGTTGCACAGAAAACGAGGAAAAGATGAAAATAGTTTTGTCTTTAAACTCGTGGGGATCAGGAACATTTCGAACACGCTTGTGCTGTTTTTAATAAAGTGGGGACTTGTAAGTAACGGCCAGATTTGAGTGTCGCATTGTTTGACCCATCCCATTCCTACTAGTACTGATGAGGTCATCATTTTCATGGTAGCCCCTCCATTTGTGGCAATCTAATGTTCCTAATTTTTCCCCGCTGTCCTCCTTTGCCCAATACTCACCACGTACCCCACACCCCTCCTCCTTCTATGTACTAAACTGAGTTTAGTTGTCTAAACGTTATTGCTCTCGAAATTAACCTAATTTAAAAAAAAAAAAGATAAAATTTATTGTGACTTTTTAAATTTGATTATATTTTTCGTACAATTTTTTTATTTTGTAAATCTTTCGTTTTGATCACTCGCTTCATCATTGTCGGCCAAATTTAATGTGTCACGTCAAAACCTATTAATTTTCAACATTTAACGATAAAAATATTCTTTTAACACCCAAAATCAAAACTAAAATTAAAATTTTAACCCAACTAAACACACATATTCTTTCTTTCTTCTCTTATGAACCCATCACCACAACCACAACCAAAACCAAAAAAGAAAAATTTAATTCAACCATAAACACTCAAACGGAACTCACCCATTCTTTTTTCATCTCCCATCACCATCTACTCTCTCTCTCTCTCTCTCTCTTCTTAATAACCACCACCATCGGTCTCTCTCCCTTCTCAACACCATAACCCAGAGCCATCGCCGCCTCCACCACTGTCACTTTCCTCTCACACTCGGTATCTCCCCTTTCTCAACACCACAACCTAGAGCTGACGTCGCCGCCACTGTCACTCTCCTCTCACATTTCGTCAAACTCCAAATACACCACCACCACCACTGTGAAACATGTCGCTCCACTGCTCGACTTCGTCGAATCCGACAAGCCCATGGCCACCGTGCGCGGTTCCGTCACCAGAGCAGACTGTCCCGTCTGTTCCAACAACAAGACCAGTTGTTCATCCGCCGACATCAAGCCAACCCGTCGCGCCAAACGTCTTTCATCGCCCCTCAAGGACCGATTCCTCACCGCTATGTGTTGCTCCACCGTCGACAAAACACAATATAGCAACCTCAAGAACAACGACGACAAAACCCTATAATTTTTTTTTGTTTTTTACACAAATCTAAGAATGTTTTTGTGTGTTGAAACGTTGATTCCAGCAAGAATTGGATCTGGGTTCTTGAGTTCTGGTAAGGTTTTTGTGTTATGTACCCATTTAGTGCTAGAATTTTTTCTTTTTTGAAGCTTATTGTTGTTGAATTATTGTTGCCTATATTATTGAATGATTGATGGTAGTAAAGCAAATGGTAGTGAATTTGAACACATGGGGAATTTGGATTCATTTTTAGCTGTTATGTAATTGTTGATACCGTTGTTAATTTTCTTCAGCTTCGATGAATGTGGGATTCGGTTCCAAAAAAGGAGAACTGATTTTTTGTGTTGTTCAGAAATGGGTTTTTATGTTCATCTGTAATGGGGTTTTGTGTTCATCTGTATATTTTAATGTAATTTTAAAGAGGTTGTCTGTGAATTTTGGAGTTTTTGAAATGAGAGTTTTGTAATTAGAGGGATGAAATGGTTTGTTTAGTTGAGAGAGAAACACAAAGAGGAGACAAAGAGAGATTGAGAGAGACACAAATATATGATTTGTTGAAGTAAATTAAATTTAAAATAGAGGGTAATTTTGTATTTTTGCATTTTTCGTTAAAAATAATAAACGAAATGAAGAGTGAAAGACCGAAACGAAAAATTTCTAAAATAGAGGAATTGCACGAGAGATATGTTCAAACATTAAGACTAGTGGATTTTGCCCAAAAAAATCCCGAACAAACTGAACCGATCACCCTGTTAAAACGCAAGCACAAATTGCGCAAGAATAACATACATCACTTGTAACAATAGAAATTAGAAGGACAATCATAAAAATAAATGCAAGAAACTTTCTTGCCGTTAGCCACAATCCAACATTCAGAAGTTTCAACTAATGACAGAGACGCTTGTGGAAGCTGATATAAAGATATGATTGGACCTCGCAAGATTCACTGGCTAACATACAGAAATGCAGTTAGCAAAACGCGAAAGGTACCCATTGGAGAGAAGATCAATGGAGTTGGAGATTATTTAATACAGTCAGACACGGTGGAAGACTGGCCAAGTAGAGATGAGGCACATGCGAGTGAGAAGAGAAAAGCAGGCCCACTTTTGGGGACGATTTTGTGCCGCCATTCAGGCAACTACTTCTACTTGTTTTCTTTACTCCACGATTGCCGCCGCAACAACCACCTTCCTCTTCGCTCTGGCACTTCTTTCATCTTCCCTCTTCTTTTAATCTTTCCATTCATTTCAATATCAAAACCTTAAAGATTAGCTTGTTCATTGATCATTGAAAAAAAAAAAAGATTAGCTTGTTCATTTCACGGGTATTAAAGAGGTTTTCTACATTTTTATGAATTATATCAGGCAACGAATAATGCGTTCTTTAATCAGACTAACTCAAATGATTGAATATGTAAATTGTAAATGATAAAATCAACGTTAGAATCGTGTTGTACTAAAAAAATCATAATAACAATGGGCATCGTGTGTTGTGCAAATTTGAATATCATTAAATTTGATAAACATAATTAGTTATAAATAATTAAACAAGTTATATGAGTCAATTTTTAAAAATATTGATCCAAATATTATTTCACGATTTTGAATCTATTCTCGTGTCCGTCGTAATTTTTCAACTAGTTTTATGAGCGTTATTTTGATGAATTTAGTTTTCTAACAATTTGCTAACTTACTCCTGACATCAAACAAATTCTAATAATCTGTCCAACAAAATTTCTATTAGATTATAATTTTCAAATTAAATCAAAATGTGTGACTAACCACTTCGAAAGGAGAAAAAAAAAAGAATTTCATATTTATGATCATATATAATGATATTTGTTTCCGCAATGATTATGCAACTTCAATTTCCAAAATTGATATCGTATTTACGTCCATGTAACTTGGTTCGTTTAAAGACCTCACCAGTCGCCACTAAAATTTAAGAGCACATGCAACCTTGAATTTTATGTCACTGGATTTGTGGTACTCCTACTATATAATCTTTGTCTCCTAAATTGTTATAGTTACCCTATTCGATTGCGGGTAGGGATGTCAATGGATAGGGTATGTCAATACTCTTACCTTTACTCGTAGTTTATATCATGTACTCATATTATACTCGTGCGGACAACAAAAATTATCACCCTTACCCTACCCAAAGTGTATATATTTACCTTAGGGTATCCATTTATCCGTGGTTTAAATTTAGTTAATTAACTTAAAAAATAATATATCACTAATTTAAAATAATAAATTAAAAAATTTACGATACAATATGAAATACTATATTCACAAAATATAATATAAAAACTATAATTTGCAACTGAATATAGTTAATGAAATAGTAATGTGATAAGTTATCAATTGATGAAGAATTTATACAAAAATTATAGTCTAAAATACTATACAATGATGAAGATAGGTAACGTTTCTAACATTCTCATTGCAATCTCTAAACTACATCTCTTAGTTTTAGTATCTTGCTATAGAGAAAATATTATACCAAAATATGTACTAGATGTTATATTTGTGATTATAATATACCAAAATATGTTTGACCAAAATATACCAAAATGTTAGACAAAAAAATATTTTTCTTGAACTCTCATGCTTAATTTGTTAGTCAATCAATACTATATGAGTGAGTTTTACTTACAAAAATTTTGCCCGAAATATTTTAGCTATAATAAGTTCTTTGAATATAAGACTATAATAATACCTTCTCAATATTAGCATCTCATTCTAGCTACATGAAAGACTACAATATCTAACAAAATACATTTATAATCTCATTCTAGTTATAAATCAATTTTTTCAAATATGAAAATTCATTTACCTTTAAAAGATTCTCTCTCTCTCTCTCTCTCTCTCTCTCTCTCTATATATATATATATATATATATATTTATATATAACAGGTATGGGTAACAGATAACAAACACAAATATTACCCAACAGGTAAGGGTACGAGTATGGGTATGGTATAAATTGTCATCTCTAATTGCGGAGCAACCTAATTGGATTCGTGACATGTAGTATTATTGATGGTGGTGTCAGAATAACTAGGTTGACTGATTTTTAGTTTTTTATTTTTTTTTTGTTAACGAGGAAATCCGTCCCGACACCCTTTGAGTATTGAGCCGGGAAAACCCCCGAGAAAGCTAGCTCTATCCCAGTCCATGGGCCTCTCACTTATTTCGGGTTTATTGTGCGGGTTCATCCAACGACCATCAGATCCGTCAGGAAATGGGGCAAAACTCGAAGTGGAGCCAAAGCCAACGGGCATCAAACCTGCGCCCCACCTACGCCTGTCGCGGACTTCACCGCCCATTCTACTCATGCTGGGTAGGTTGACTGATTATTAGGGTCGTCTTTTATTAAAATAAATTTGTTGTATTTGCATTATGTGGAACGATGATTAACTAATAAGTTAAGAGTTGATTAATTCATTTTATTGTTGTTCTCCATTTATTGTTGTTCTCCAGTTTCACTGGATCTTAATTACATAATAATTTTGCAAATTATGTTAGTATAGGACATATTTATTTGATTATGTAGAGAGAAATTGTTCTCCATCAACATAGTTTGATTGCTATTAGCACTTAATTTTGTTTACATTGAGTTATATTTAATTTGAATTTTCAAAGGGCAAATGATCAGGTGTTAATGCAAATCAAGACAGGATTTGTCCCTGCCTAAGCAATTTTGTACATTTGTTTTGGTCGAAGCAATTTTGTAGTTAAAACTCGACAAAATGCACACAAAATATTCTTTTTTCTTCTTTTAAAAGAGATAGATGGTAGTATCATACTGTGTTAAACTTGAAAATTTCAACTTATTGGAAAATCAGGTTCAAATTCTCACATAAAAAAACGCCCACCATGAAAGCCCATAATGGCCACCACTCTCCTTGAGAAAATGAGAATAGGTCCATAATTACCAGAGGTTCCAATCATCATTCCTAAGAATCAACCCATTAAAAACAACCATTGAATTGTATAATTACATTTACCACAATTTTTTTTGTTACATAAGGCCTTCAAGTACAATGGATGGCAAGACATCCAATTCAGAGGCCAAACAAGATTATAAACTTGCTTAACAAGATAATCTACCACAACATTATGTTGAATTGGATAGATCAATTGATAAAATTGTAATGAGGTTTTCGGTTTCTATACCAACTAATGATATTGTCTAAACTCAAGTTAAAATAAATTAATAATAAGTACATACATTTAAGATAACGATGAGATCTATAAAATACATGAAGTAAAAAATTCTGATTACAAGCTTGCTGCAAATCTTTTACCACAATTTGAACCCATGTTCTTGTGTAATACTAAGGGGCGAATTTATCATTTGGTTTATTGTGTTGATGGTGCACATGAAATATTTGTTTGTTAGAAAACATCGTAGCATAATATTTCAGCAATTATTTTTTCAAAAATCTGTTATAAATCTTTCTTTTTACTGCCCAATTGTATATAACATCTCCTTGGCAATATTTATTAAAATCTACTTATTTGTTTGAACATATTTTACTGTGTTTTAAGATTCTTTTTTATTTATTTAATTTTCAATTTTTTTTGAGCTATTGCGCTATTAATTTAGCTAATTTTATAGAACCTTCATTTATTATAGGAAGGACAAAACAGGTCCAGACCCATCATACATATACAGAACCTTCGTCCTGAAGAAACATTTCCTTTTGACAACAAAAATCTGTTTATTCGCACATTTGCTTCAAAAGTGGTTAACCTTTGTGTTAAAAAATGATAAATTAATTAAATAGCCAATGTAACTCTTTTGGATATGTTTTACTGTTCGGGAAAGAGCCGGAAAAAATAAGCAAAAATTTCAAAAAATCATTTTCCACTTGACTAAATAAGATAAGCAAATATAGAACAGCCAAAACAAACACAAATAATCGCACTAATGACATAAAGAAGAATACAACAATTTTTAACGTGGAAAACTCCTTCAAATCGAAGGATAAAAACCACGGGACCTCTCTTTGGTCTAATAAAAGACTTCACTATAATTCAACAATGTTTACAGTAGCTACACACACCAATAAGTGCTACAAGCACTAATAAACACAGCCACAACACCAATAAACAAGATTAACAAGTTAAAGATAAAGAGAACAAACAAAAAACTTCGGTTTTTCCAACAAAATACGACCTTCCCTACCTCAAAAGTCAATCCCCTCTTATCAAAATAAACTTCCAAATGTTCTTCCCTACTGACCAAAAATCAGCTCAATCAGACAGCGAAAATCCTTTCAAACGAGGAGAATAATCAGACCCGTCACTGTTGAAACCAAACCTAGACAACTTCTGTTCTCGACCCAATAACTCACAAACCAACCGTCAAAATCCAATCTCCACCGTTCACTTTCAAGACATATAGAGATGAAGAAGCCCGCCAAAAATCACGACGATCAGACCACAAACAAGCCTTCAAAATTCGACTGGAATAGAATAGACGAGTTGGACACTTAGATCAAAAAATTCTCTCAAGTGTTTTCTTTTGGTGGCTACACAAATGAGACTCTCAATCTCCATTTGGCTGTTGAAACATGACTTATAAACCCTAATGGATTTATCACAAAATGGGCCTCTTGAAAATTGGGCTTTCTCCACATAGGAAGGGACTCAATAACCCAAAAATTCTCCCCCTCCCAACTATATGGAGAAAGTTTCCAAACCGGTAACCAAATGACATGCTTCAAACTTTAATTTAGGTAGTGCCTCAGTACACATATCAGAACCATTATCATCAGCATGGATCTTTTCAAGTTTAAATTTTTAGAATCCAAAGCTTCACGAATCCAATGATATCTCATATCAATATGTTTCAATTGACCATGAAAAGTAGGATTCTTACTAAGGTGAATAACACTCTGACTATCACAAAATAACACATACCTCTTTTGAGTGAAGCCAAGCTCAGTAATGAACTTCTTCATCCAAAGCAACTCTTTGCTAGCTTCTGTAGTAGCGATAAATTCGGCCTCAG
>CAODLS010530094.1:0-12067 GCA_948243855.1 Flueggea neowawraea
GGTTTATAAAAAACCAAAGGATATATAAGACACGGCTTATATTTTGAATTCCAAAACATACTTTAATAAAAGTATGGTTTCCAAAATATTTATCAAATTCATAATGGCATGATTTGCAAAACCAAGCATGCAAACAGTCAATCGTTTACCAAAAACGAATTTCAGTATTAATTTTCGAAATATACCAAAAATATAATATAATCAAACTATATTATTTCAAAAATAATTTATCTTTCGCCGAAGCACAAAATCTTTCAAAATAGAGTACAACTACTCTTTTTCCAAAATTCAAATGGTTTTCCAAAAACCATTCCATAATAATCAAGTCCTCATATAGACCAGATTTTAGGATTCTCAATCCTTTAATTAATCCGATTTACATACTAACGTGATAGCACAACAAAAATATATAATTGGAAGAGACATAACCTATGTGTCTGAAGCTGCAATCCACTCACTGGATGCCGAGCTTCCAAAATCTGAATCACTGACTGCCAGTCGATGGCTGGTCACCTCAAAAATTGAACTGAACTGAAACAAAGTATTGACAATAGACCAGATACGGTGACTGTGGCAAAACAAAATATGCATGAAATATAAATGCAGACTCAGACGTCGTCGGTGTCAGAAATCCTATTCCAATCGAAAGTCTATCGCTTATCGAAATTCAGACCTCAATGAAATATTACAACTCAGTCTTCAAAATATTGAGAAACTATATTTTTAACCTAAAACTTGCAAAATACCAAGTTGCGTCTCTATGGGAAAATTACCCAAAAAATTCATTTCTCAATTCAACCAATAGAAATCAATTTCAAACACTCAATCTGATCAAACTCCACCTCAGGAACTCAAGTCCATGATTAGTTTCTCAAAAACAACTCTAAATCATCAAGATCTAGACAAACCCGAATCAAACCCTAACTCAGTCAATAACTCATCATTTCTTCTGATTTCAAGCTAGATTTATGTTAATCTAACCTCCAACAATCATAATCTAACAACCTACAACATCCATTTTAACATAATCATGCAAAATCTGAAACCCATTTCAATTTCGGCCAAAAATGAATTTCTGAAATTTAATGCATAAAATGGATGAAAAGAGGTGATTAGTGTTGGATCATGGGTGATCAACATTGAGTTTCTTTTGTGTTTTGATGATATACAAAATAGTTGACCTAAAGAGAAATAAGTTGAAAAGCTCGGAATTGCAAATCAAGCCACTGCACGTACTTCACGTACATTAGAAGTGTGTAAAGTACGTGAGATAGGGTCTGAAGAAAAGCAGAAGCTACTAGAACCCTCTGAAACACGTTTCACGTACGTAAGAAAATGTTCATGTACGTGTGTTATAGTTCACGTACGTCAGATATATGTTAACGTACGCAAAGCTTGCTTAAGATGATCAACGTACGTGAGATGGAAAAGCAACGTACGTGAGATGCAAAGATTCTCAGACGACGTACATGAGAAGAAAGCGAGGTACGTGAGAATGACACAAAAAGTTGTAACGGCTACAAACTGTCTCCAACGGCCAGTTTCTCAATCCCAACGGTCATATGGCTTAAAGAAGCTATAAATACATCAAGAAATGACAAAAAAATGTGAATGATCATATGCTTTCAAGGCCAAAACATTTTTATCATTTCATCACCCCCAAAACACCAAATTCAAGCTAGATAGGAAATTAAGAGCATTGTGTCAACACATGTACTCTAGCATAGAACTTCATTTCTTTGTAAATATTTTGTAAACTCTTTGACAGTGTGGGGAAGGTTGGTTGTGAACCTATGAAAAATAAAATTGTAATGGCCTTAGAGGTTTGAGCCGTAATCAACCTTGTGTAGACTTTAGATGTTTGAGTCGTAATCAACCTTGTTGGCTTTAGAGGTATGAGCCGTAATCAACCTTGTTGGCTTTAGAGGTTTGAGTCGTAATCAACCTTGTTGGCTTTAGAGGTTTGAGCCGCAATCAACATTGGTGTAAAGTTTTGTTGGATTGAGTCGTAATCAATCTTCGTTAGTGGAAAGCCTAAGTGAGACTTAGGTAATGAACGTAGTTATGGTTGGGCGAACCACTATAAAAATCTTGGTGTTGTTTTTCTTGCCTCACTCTAACTCACTTCCGCTCCCTAAACTTAACCAAGACATCCCCAGAAAAATTCTCCAACAATTAGAACTGAAATCCTACCTCCAAAGATGTTTAGGAACACTGGGGAACTGATGGGGGGTAGAGAGAATCGATCTGAGAGTGAGAGAGAGTGAAAAATGAAAATGACGGACGAAATAGTTGGGGTTTGGATATATATAAAAATTAGAGGCTCACGTACGTGAATTTAAGGTTAAAGTATATTAGGAGTACCTCACGTACGTTATGATCAAGGTCACATACGTTAACGAGTCAAAAATAATGTTCTGGAACTGACAATCCCGACCTCACGTATGTCACCCCCGAATCTCACGTACGTGAATCATCCTATAAACCCAGCTCACATACGTTACACCTATTCCTCATGTACATGAGTTCTGCCTGCCTTACGTACGTCATCTTGCCACAACGTACGTTGTGCAAGAATTCTAGTTAACGTACATTTCAAAAATTTCCAACGTATGTCAGCATACTCCAGACAGCATTCCTCAACTTCCTTTGATTCTGAACGCGTGTCGGATCATTCCCGATGTTTGACGACACCCAACCTTACAAAAATAACATCTTTTAACTATCCAAACATCATCTTGAACACTTGAGAATCAAATCATAACTGAGATCATTCGAAATCGAATGACGTTTCGCTGAAGAACTTGTCTGACTTGATCGGAACGATACTGAGAATTGATCGAAATGGGAAGGATATTACATTCTTGATCTTCCCACCCTGGACAGTCGTTTTGGAGCACAAACTCACCCTCCCATGCGGCGTCATGGTGAAAGTGGTAAGAAAGAGTAATTTATGTGATTTGGGTAACAGTTAGTTTTTCAATTTGGATGGAGAAAATGTTGTATTCTGTGATTTAGTGCTTTACCCTGAATTTTTGTGTTTTGACATGGAACTGAAATGGAATTGTAGCTGAATGAATTATATTAAGACCAGATTTGGTTTTTTGTTAGGTTTATGATGACTTTTTGGTTAGGTTTTTTTATTAGGTTTAGATTGTTTAATAGCATATTTTGTTAGGTTTATGACAAAATTGTGTTTCTTATTTTTTGATATAATGGAAGGTTTTGAAAGTGTGCAATGGTATCATATTCTGAAAGCTCAAGAAGTGATATTGTTCCTCCGCCGAACGAAAATAAAGCATGGCCCAGATGCTTTTGTGGTTATTATGTAAAGAGCTTCACTTCTTCAACTTCAAGCAATCCTGGAAGGAGGTTCTTGAGTTGTAAATATTTTGTAAGTGATGACCAAGCAAATTATAATGTAATTAACTAAATTATTAATCCATTTAATACGCTTACTTATGCTTTTTGTATGCTTTTTGTTGTAGCGTTGTAAATATGTTGAGTGGATCGATCCGGAGATGAGTGGTATACGTCGAGAAGTGATGATGAATAATGTTTTTAACAAGAATAACGGGCAACAATGAGCATATGGAGCAATAAGAAGAGAAAGCAGTGTGGACATGCATACTTATAACCAATTGAAGTGGTTTGTCTCAGGAGTTTTTTGTGCGGCACTTGTGGCAATCATTGCAATCTTTATTTCCAGTTGCAAGTGCAAAATGTAATTAGTATAGGAATGGAAATGTATTAAGTGTAGGAATTGGAATGGACATGTAGCTCTATGAACAGATTAGGAATGAATTATGTTTCACATTTTGTCATTCATAGATTATGAATGCGTACTGTTCTTTGTGATTAATGTTTACTATTTCAGTACAAGTAATTTTGACTTATAATGAAGACCTAATCTCAAGAAATTTTCAATACATTCTAAATTCAATTGGCCACAAGTGTGACAGTGAAGTTACTTCATAGGAAAAGCTATGACAAGGCACACACAAGAACCGAATCAGTATCAGGAATGTACAATTTTACTATAAAATCTAACATGTAATATGTGATAGCTAGAACATAATGGTAATCACAACAAAATCAAACCAATGATCTCATGCAGATTTTACTTCAGAGATATACAAGGAACATGGCATTTGTTAGTGAAATATACCAGACATGGACGGAGTGCAAATTGTTCACCAACAGAACTCAATCAAAAATATATTAGTACGACAACCACATACATATAAGTTGGCCTATTGAAGAACGAATCTTTCATAACATAGAAAGGAATATATGTTCCCAACCTAGTTGCTTCAGATTTATCGCAAAGAAAAGAAAATGGAGGGCACATTTATTAAGTCAAAATTTGATTCGATAAATCAGCCAAGACCCTGGACTAAAATTGCTGCAACAATTCGCAATGAGGAGTCTCATTAATAAAACCTCATTGTCGCCTCTGCAATTCATACCCACAATTCTTAGACAGGATGACAACCCAATACAAGATAGTAGGTTCTTAGACAAAATGAGTAGCAGATTTCCTCTTAATGTTCTTGAGTTGTGACACCAAAGCCTTCATCTATTTGAGCTTCATCAAGGACTTGAGCTTCCATATGTGATTCACCTACTTGAACATTACTATGGAGACAATCAACAAAATCCACAGTTATAAAAAATATTTATTAAGGCAATTATGAAAATCATCAAATGTATGTAGCTAAGAAAACATTACCAAGCATCTCCTCTTGTTGTGACCTTTTTGGCCACATAAGCTACAAGTTGTTCTTCCCTTCTTACTTATTTTTTGTCTTTGCACTGGCTCATTGTTTGTTTCCTTATAACCTCTTGGTCTTATATGAGTTTGTGGTTGAGCATCTCTTCTTTTTTTTCTTTTGTTGTTCAATCTCTTCTGCCTCTAAACGTCTCTTCATCGGTTTTCATCATCTTTTATGCTTATTTTGAGGAGCGAGTATTGTGTCATGTCTGAAACCATCATCCCCCTACAACTCCTCACTCCTACACGAATTGATGTAAAATGAATACACATCCATATAAGTATCCTTATAGTAGGAGTGGTGGGCATAAAACTCAATGTTTCCATTGTTCTCCTTTATTGCCGCACATGCGTGAGCACATGTAAGTCCTGAGATTTGCCACTTTCTACAGGTACAAGTCCACTCCTGCAAATCAACCACATATGGGCCACCACCACCTTCAACTCTCAGTTGCGTTCCTCCAAAATGGATGACATAATAATTATTAGAGAATTCAATTGATTCGTCTAATTTTTTTTGAACCTTTGGACATATCATATTAATCAATCTCTGACCAATCAACCTCTTTGTGTACAACCGCTTCATGATGTGATTTTTGATCAACTCTAGCATGGTGATGATTGATTTATCCTTCGTGTCCAAAATATATCTATTGAAGCACTCACACGGATTATTTAGCAAAATGTCACATTTTGCACCTTCCCCTATGAAAGCACAAGACCATACTTCAAGATGTCGGCCTGGATGATTAAACCATTCCCTTGTTTCGTGATTAAGTTTTCTAATTCATTTCATCTATTATATCATTGCACATACATAGCTCCAGATGCATTCCAAATGATGTCTTTCAATTCTTTCCCCTTGTGTACACCACGAAAATTAGTGTACATGTGTCTAACACAATTTCGGTGCTTAGACAATGGATATAGCTCTTCGATAGCACCGACGAGACCCTACATTGTACAGACCAAAATTCAGTAAATTAAAAACCAATACATAATACAACAAGTAAATTTATAATCAAAATGAGCCAATAAATTTCAAAGCATTAACCAATTAATAACTGAACTTCAATGCCGTAGTTAGAAAAAAAATTAGAGAAAATGAGCTAACACTTAACTTGCGGGTTCCTAAAGTCACACTCAACCGAAAAACATTAATCACTGAACTTCAATGGACTAATAAAAAAAATGAGCCAACACTAAACTTCAATGGATTAATTAAAAAAAAAATGAGCCAACACTGAACTTCAATGGATTAATAAAAAAAATGATCCAACACTGAACAACTTATTTAACATTAGTAGATTATTTAAAAAAATGATTCAACATTGAACAACTTTAGTGATTAAGAAAAAATAAGTCAATAAATTTGAAAGCAGTAAACAATAGCTTTTGTCTATCGCTCATCCATGTGAAGTCGTGACTTCGTATCTCGATATCAGATCCCACAAGATCCAATAACCATAACCAAGTTTGCTTATCCTCTTTCTCTACAACAGCCCATGCTAGAGGGAATATCATTTCATTGGAGTCAAGTGTCACTGCAGCCAACAATTGGCCAATATGGCTAGTCTTTATTAAACAACCATCAACACATACAATAGAACTTAATAGTCCTCCCCTATAAGCTTCCTTCAACGAGTTTGAACAAACGTAGAACCCCTTAAACTGGCCCTTTTCTCGCCATATTTCCACCGTCGAGCCAAGGTTTGATCTCATTAGTTCATTACAGTGTGACAACAGTCATGAGTATTGCTTAGTTTCGTCTCCAAAAATTTATTGCAAGCACTTATTTCACCCTCTAAGCCTTAGAAGGACTGATCTCATAACAACTTTCCCTTTTCACATCATCAATTAATCCTTGAAAACTCCAATTGGGGTCAACTCTAAATCTCTCCAAATATTCTTCATATAACAAATCTACAACCAAGTGAAAGTTGCTAAACACTTTATTGCAACTATGCTTCAATTTCAACATCTCAATTTGCACGGTGGGATCACCTCCTCCGACACTAGACACCCAAATGTGAAAACTACATTGTTTGTCCGAATAACATTTTGCCACACATCTCTATTTGTCATTTGTCGGCAAGCATATTTGGCAACGGTTTCTAATCCCCCACATCTTGACTGTTTTTTTTAAATTACCGAAAGTGCCAAACAATATGCCCTCAACTAAGTGTGGATTCTTCCCATCCTGTTCCTTATCAAATTCTGGAAAGTCATCTTCGGACTCATTACCACCTTGAAAATTCAACTCATCTTCATCGGCAAAATCATCTTCAAAATTTGCATAATCATCCTCACATAAGTTGTTGTCATCAGCACCCAAAGGTAGTGCATGCTTTCCATATTGTTGTATGTTGTTGTTCTTTCCAACAACTTCATAGAAGTCCTCGTCACCATCAGAAATGTTATATTACTCATCTACAAAATCATCTTCATTTACATTCTCTCCATCATGATTACAAGGTTCTGTCCACGCATATACAAAAAATGTTACCAAACCAAATAACGAAAACATTTTATTATCTATATATAATATTATATATATATATATATATATATATATATAAAAGGTTTTGTTCCCTTCCAAGCAAAATTAAAAACTGTAATTCACAGACAAATTTATAAGCAAAAAATCTTTGTTTTTTTTTCCTTGAAAATAATCTGAAAACAACATAAGTCTTTATTTCACCAACTCTAATGAATTAATTAATACATGTTGAATCTAATAACATTACTCCAGACCATCACTACACAGAATAAGACAAATATTGCAATTAAATCACAATCCATTCAACTACTTAATAAAACAAATTCATTTAGCCCCTTTATTAAAAATCGAAAGTGCCTACTGAAAACCCCGACAATTATTGTTATGTAGTCCCTTTATTAAAAATCAAGAGTGTTGAATATCTAAACTTACCATTTCTTATTTCACTACAGAACATTAATCTATCCCTGTGTAATTCGTGAATTGTGGACCCCTCAGATTAGTGCTCAAAGTCTGACCACTTTAGGGTTTCTTCCAACAAATACCAACTTTATTTGTCTGCTACCAAACTGACACACCTTTTAACACAGCCTTTGAAGAGCATAACACAGAGAGAGAGAGAGAGAGAGAGAGAGACAGAACCAAAATGACAGGAAGGGGTGGGAAGACATAAAGCGGCGAGGTTGTTCAGTCGAGGAAAAGATTAAGCAACGACTTGAAATGAATTTGGTTATTTTAAATATTTCGGGTCGGGTTGGTTAGCCCATCGGTTCGAGTTGAGCTGGTTGTGGTTTCGGTCTGTTAGTTTTAATGACGTGGTAGCCAGGTGAATGTTTTAATGACGTGCATGCCACATGGCTTCTCCAGGCCGGAATTATGCAGAAAATGGTCAAAGTGACCTTTGATGAAACAAATTTAAAGTTGAGTGACCATGTTGAAACCAAGTCAAATAAAATAACTATGTTAAAATATTTTGAAAGTTTAATGACCGTGGGTAAAATTTACCCTATATTCTGCGATTATTGCATTGTATATTAAGTTATTATTTGGGCATAGTATATTTAGTGATTATTTAATGTATATTTACTGATTATCTAATGTATAAAAAGTGATTATTGGGTATATACTCTTCAAATTTGTATTCTGCATTTAGTGATTAGTAATTTGTTGATGTATTATTTGTTTGATATCTATATTGTTGCTTCAATTTTTATAATCTATTTTGATGATTTAGTCTTCTGTTAAAAATAGTAGTATATTCATATGATATTGAGGATATACTGACTACGTTTTTGTTGTTCTATGTTGGTCATTTTTTCGAGATAGATATATTGTTGTGTTTTTCAGTTTAGGGATATTGACAGTGTGTTTTAGTATCTATTAGTGTATGTTGAAGCATTTTGTTTAATACGTGGTGTTATTTCAATTTTTGTAATCTATTTTTCGGTGATTCGTTTGTGCAGTGTGTATTTGTTGGTGTTACTAATTTTAGTTTTATTTTGTTTTCAAATTGTATTTTTCCATGTTTTGGTGTGTTGTTTAATATCTTAGTAAAATTGTTAAATTGATGTATTATGTTCCTTTTTTTATATTCATTCAATGTTGTAATATTATTTTATGTCTGTGATGTGAAGGTAGTTTGAATTGTATTTTGTCAGAATTATTTTTTTTTTCTTATATTGGCATATTTGTGTAATATTGCAAGTTTATTTTATGTTTAATGTTGACGTCAAACCAAGTTTTGAGATTTTAAAAGTTAAAAGTGACCAATATTTTATTTGGTAAATATTCTATGTAATATTGACACAAAACCAAGTTTTGATAAATCAAGCCTTGTATATACATTCAAATAATAAAGCAATATACTAGAAATATTACAACTAGTGTATTGAAAGTTGTTTAGACAAATTGTTTTCAATAATGTACATATATTCTGATATAGTACAATCAATACATAATATTCTCGTAATATTTAACAAATATACTATTATTTCTGATGCTAAAAATCTGAAAAATTATAGCTCAAACAAAAAAAATCCACAACACTTAAACAAAAAAACTAATATCCATCAAATAATAAATTATTCTCATCGAATAAAATCAAACTTGTAAAACCCTCGAGGTGCAAATGATGAAAGTGAATTGTTTTTTTCCAAGCCAATCTTAAGTACGTACAAAAACATATATGAAGAATATTATAGTGGTTGCTCCCAAAAAAAAAAGACGAATATTGGAGTGGACGGTTGAGTTAAGAGATTGAGGATTGAAATGGTTACACGTTCTGCTCCTTAATTCCTAGAGGTTTGAGTTTGTTAGCACATCTTATGTTTAGATGTGTAAATAAATTTGCAATGGTTATATAGTTGAAAAAGGATAATTGCAGAGTCATTTGTTGCAATTAATTTTCAAAAAGAGCATACACGTGTCATTTTGTCCTTGTTAAACACTTGAAGTTTTGCTTCTTTGCGGTCCATATTTAGACATTTAGTGGAGACCAGAAGGCTGAAGTGAGGTCCATCACTTCTTATCCCGTCTTACGCACGTGACAATCCAACACCCATGCTAGAAACGTGTAAAACTGCTGCTCTTGAATCCACATTTAGAACCATCGGAACAGTCCACTTGATCTTGCTCCACCAAATAAACGGTTCCGATGAACTGGAGGATCAGTTCCGGGAAAAGACATCAACTTTGCTTAGCTTTGAGGCATCAGATTTCGGACCCATCGAAAATTCGGCAGGTAAATGGCAGAATCAAATCCAAACCCAAGAAACTCTTCACCAGGTATACATGGCTACAAAAAATTTTGCTAATTTGAAACGTGGGTTTTTGATTATCTATTGTTGTTGTGAACTCGATTGTGTTTTTACATTAGTTATGCGTCGGTTCTTGCATGTTAAATGGAACTCATCGTTAGTTCTTGTTGATTTGCTTTGTAAAGATTTGACCTTTTGAGCACTATTAGATTTCATACCAATTCTTACAATCTGAAGAGTAACGATTTCAATTTTCTAATGAACTGGCTAAATAAATGTTTACATATCTCAATTTAGCAAATGGAGATATTGACTTGGAAGATAACTGTTTCCTTTTCTGTGGTTTCGGTTTGAAAGAAAAACATGTGAAATCTCCAAACATAATTCAAAGAGCCAAGGAAGAGATTGAAGCAGTAATTCATTCACCACGGCATCATAAAGAAACACATGGGACAAGTGAGGACATTGATCAGAACACTCCTGTGGATGAAGTCAAAGGACCAAATGTATTTGAGAGAGTGAAGGAGGAGGTTGAGGCCATTGTTGGAGCAATTCATCCCAAGAAGGACAAGAATAAGCAGTAATCTTGATTGTGAGAACTGAGGAAGGGTTGGGAATATGTGCTTTCTTTTTTTAACAAAGTTGAATGGTTGAACTTACTGATGTATTCTTGATGATTTTAATTAACTGCCTTTGTTCACGACAGCTTATATATTTAGATGCGATTAAGCATTGGTAAATCTTGTTTCATTGTTCTGTATTTTTTAATCAAATTTGAAAAGGTTTTGATTTGTTTTATATTTGTTGCTGCCCTATCAGAAGAGAGAAACTTTATCAATGAGTTTGTAGCTCATTGGTACTAGGATCAATATTTCAATTTCTGCTGGGAGGAAATAAAATGGCTTATAAGATGATAAACGTTTGAAAGATATCAACTTTGAAATCACTTAATGCTGGTATTTCCATGACTTAAGATACATAAAAACCGGCTTTGTTTTTGCCTGTGAGATGGAACGGTCCCAAAGATCAATTCATGTATCTTCCAAAATTTAAATCCAAACGGTAGTTGTGAATTTAATTGCATCGGCTATAATGGTTCTATTTCCCCCCATTTAATCAAAATAATAATGCACTAATTATAGCTAAATTCTACTTTGACGAAGTGCTATTTTTGGTGGATCAAGTAAGTTTTGTCCACTGTTCATTACACTCTCTTTGCAGCTTGTTTGAAGAGCTGATTGAAGACAGTACAGCACATTGAATGATCAAATCACTCTAATCAACACAGAGATCAATGAAAAATTCCTGGGCCAACCCTTTGACATTTATTCAGCATACTTGAATTCTTTTCATAACACATTCTGGTTCACTTATGTTTTGATTTGGGAAAATATATCTTACAGAAGGATACCATACAATGCCAAGATTAGAGACTGTCACAGTCCAGCAGTGCCTACCAGATATAGAATCAACAGCTGAAGAGATACTTCAAGCACTGGTGTTAATCAAAGACCTTGCTTCTCAGGTTAACCTTCACGGCTCAGTCACAACTCTAAAACTGTCCAAAAAAGTGTTACATGTGGATTCTTAAATGCTCTAAATTTAAACAAGGAATTGCTCTGACGTATCATAGAGTGCATTACTCATTAAATTTGCTCATCTGAAGATACCAGAATCCCCCATATGGACCACAAAAGAAAGAAAAACTCTTAAATTGCCATCATGGTTGATGGCAAAAACGGATGGTCCAGATTGTATCAAGATGGACAAACCTATGTGTAAACCTGAGAAAGGTTGACCCTAGGTACTACACCTATATTAAATTTATTAACTAACTCATTAAATATTTCCTGTCAGTACTGCATGTATCAGACATTGATGCCTTTTCCTTTTCTGGTGGCATAAAAGGGGCCATGCCAATGGATTTTTTTCCTTCTTCTTATGGGAATGAAACTATCAGAGAAGAAAAAAGGCTCTGCAGTCTAGGTAAGCTAAGATTTCATTTTTTTTTATATGATCACTTGTAGATTCATGGGG
>CAODLS010530195.1:0-17714 GCA_948243855.1 Flueggea neowawraea
TCTTTGATGACGCTTCCACAACAAACACTTTTGACTCCAACGAAGAGAGTTAGTTTAGTTTTTTTCTTGTTTAATTTGTATTTTAATTTATCATGTATTGTTAATTGTTGAATTGTATAATTAAATTTGGTGTTGTAACCATGATATTCTTCCGCCACAAGTGAGGAATCTAATAAAATATATTGAGTTTTTTTATTTTGTTTGAAATTATGTGATGTAATTACTACTAAAATAGTTAATTTATTTGAAAATTATTAAAAAAAATTGGAATACAATGTATTATTAGTACTATAATTAATTATTCAATATAAAAAAAAATTACAAACCGAAAAAATAATTAACGGGATAAAATAGTGAGTTAAAAACAAAATTTCCAAAAAAAGAGAGAAAACCGAACCAAACCAAAACCGGCGGTTGAACCGGTCAAACTCAGTCAAAACAAGTTAAAACCAGAATCGAAATCAGACCAAACTGTGAGAATTACAGTTTAGTTTCGGTTCCTTTATTCTAGGACCAGTTTCGAACCGACAATATTTCTAACTCCACCTATGTTGTCAACTTGATCCGGTCACACTCCAATGTGGTTCCATGGGAAGTTAAACTTGATTGGACTCGCTGCCTTGAGTTAATGGTTTCTATCCATGTGGTCATCACGAATATTTTCCGTGAAGGAAACCAGCTAGTTGACAAGCTTGCAAACTTTGGCAGGGACACGGACCGTGAGCATTGGTGGTCTTCACTGGCTCTTTTTTGTTCTTCTTTGCTTTATGATGATATCAGTAGGAAAGAACATTTCTGTTTTGTTAATTAGTTTTGCTTCTTTGTAGCCTTTGGGTTGTAACTTTTACTACTATTTTCTTTTCATTATTAATAATACTCAGAGAATAAAAGCACAGAGATGTCATTACGATAGTATCAACTTAATTAAGATTATCTAATGAATTTTTATTCCTCTAACTTTTTATTCAAAAATATTAATAAAGGCTTTAATACATAGGAATCCCGAACTTGTTTAATATTTTTTTTGATGGATAATTAATTATTCTTTCAACTTTTTGATTTTTAAGGACTCAAGGGCACTAGATTAGATTGTGATGTTTATGCGTCTGACATGTGCCAACATATCCAACATACGCGTGGCACATGTATTAGTGTTCATGAAGTGGCAATTTTAGTGTCTAACCCGAATTTGACCCTAATGAACCCATTGACTTGAACCAAAGAAATTGAACCCAAAATCACTCACTAAATCCAACCACAGCTACCAAAATCAATTCTGTTAGAAGAAGGAGGGCAGCGATGGTTCTGCTGGGGGTTTAAAGAAGAATTGGTTTGGTTTATATTTGAGGTTTGGGTTGGGTGGATTTCGTAGTCTAATTGAATTGATTTAGGTTATTTGATTTTGGGTTTGGTTTAAAGGCTAATGTGGATTTTTTTTTTTGAAAAAAACCAAAGCTATCTGTCTTATGAAATTTCATCATGCGCCCTATTAATTGAGATGCACACATATTGACATGTCAGCACTTGAATCCTTTAGAAATACGGTTTAGACAAGTTGAATGGGTAATTAATTACTCATTAAAATTGAGGGGAAAGGAAAAAATATTAAAACAAGTTTAGAGGGATTTCTATGTATTAAGCCACTAGTAAACTACTTAAAAGGCTTAATACATAGTTTATCCCTCAAATTTGTACGTTTTTTTGTCATTCTAAATTTTTTTAGTGTTCAATTTAGCTCCTGAACTTGTCAAAATTCTCTCAACTAAGAATTTTTCCAATGTTTTAAATTCCAAAATCTTCCAGTTTACCTTCAAGTTATCGCTATTAAATGTAGAAGGTTAAAAAAATAAAAAAAAACCGTAATAAACCCGTGATGAATTAAGAAAAATTGATAAATTGCTCAGTTTAATCAAATTTAGGGGGTAATTGAGACAATTTAAGTAAGATCGGGGATAATTGAGATAATTTAAACAAATTTAAGGGATAAGTTGAACGGACAAAAAGTTTAGGGGTACAGTAGAAGAAACCGTGCAAGTTTGAGGGATAAGTTATGTATTAATCCTACTTAAAAGGCATTCCATATAATAGAGAACCAACAATTAGTTTATTATATTAATTTATTTAAATTATTTTAATTTAAACAAATAAACTAAATGAAAACAGTTTTTTGATAACGCATTTAATTACTCACCAAAATTCGAACTCTCCGACTTTTTGACGCATTGATAACGCTGGTTCCTAGCGGATGTCGTGGTGAGATCTCCCTTGACTACTACCGAGCAAAACTAACATTTCGCGGCGTGGAGTATTCATCTGTATGGTCACACCCAATAGGAGTAGAGTCATTATCTATAACTCCCAACTCCCCTTTTCTCTACGAAAAAAAAAAGAGTTGGTTCCCATTGGTAAATAAATGAAAACATTGGTCACCACTCTTGAGTAAGCTCTTCAACTAATTGATAAAAGAAAAAGTTATTGAACTACTTAAAAAGTATTCCCTTGAAATCCTCAAAGGGAGACTTACGAAAATGACTACAAACACTCGAGCAAGAAAACAAGTAAACTTGTTTGGCAATTACGTTTAACGGTACAACTTCGTATATTCCAAATTTGGAGAAAGAGAAGCGCAATGAGTTTGGCTTCAGCATGTTTTGCGGGCATTCTGTCAAAAAGTTGTAACTAGCTCTACCTGTGCCTGCTGTTTCTTCCATAAGATTTCGCAATTTTGTGCTCATTTTCTTTTTTCTTTTGTCTTCATAGATATAATTTACGTTTATCTAACCTCATTATTATAAATTAATGTGCACAATCCTAGCTTTATTTAACCAAAAATGAACGATATCAAAGTTTCATCAAATCAAAAAATACTCGAAACTATGTATCAATTTCAGTCATTTTCTTCAACATTCTCTATATTTCTTTCTTATTCTTCAGTAGTCGGTATCATTCCAACATAAAATGGAATGTCTTGCAAGTTCAGGCAAACTTAAAGCTCATTTCTCCTTGTCTTATTTGCATTTTAAAACATCTTGTATAGTATTTTTCTTAATATTTTCAAATGGTAATCAATGTTTTTTGCATTGAAGAACTTGTACAAGATTATAGGTTTAAATTTTTAAGGTACGAAATTTTGTTAGGTTAACTTTAATTCTTTTTCAATCGAGATGAGATTAGTCAGACAGATGTGGAGCGTTAAAATACTGAATGTAGAAACTAGAAACATAGCAGTTGAGAAAATAGCTCAAATGCAAAAATTTCATGCACATTTTTCATATTTTCATTTCATGCATCACCAAGTAGGCTAGTTTACCATAAAAAGCATATTCCCGTCGTTGCATTACAAGAAACTCCTACTATCTATTCATAATATTTACTAAAGAATGCATATTTAAAAGCTCGGTTATTTCTTCAAACTCCCTCTACATTTCTCATCAAAGAAATATATCTCCAAGTCATTCAAGGAGTTCTTGGTCATGGAGTCTCATGACGTCAAAGGATTCCAATGCTTAAGCCATGCAAATTCTGTTGGAAATCTTCTCACTCTCTCCCCCACTCAGCCTGTTGAATCCACAGAACAAACTTTGTCACAAGCAAACTTATCAGAAAATCTGGAATCAAGCTCAAGTTACTTCAACAGATTCATATCCAGCTCCATGATCCATGTCCCTCTCCATATATTCTCTCCAAACACATCATTTTTCAGTGCAGACTCAACTTTGCAGGAACAAAAAGATCACCATCTTGGCATTGCCAATGAGAAGAGGCTCAGGAGGATGATATCCAACAGGGAATCAGCTCGAAGATCGTGTATGCGCAGGAAGAAGCAGATTGAAGAGCTTCAGGTTCAGGTTAATCAGCTTCAAGCCATGAATCATCAACTCTCCGAGAAGGTGATCCGGCTGCTGGAGAACAATCACCAGATTCTGCAAGAAAATTCCCAACTCAAAGAGAGAGTTAATTCTCTACAAGTTGTTCTGTCAGACTTCTTGGCACCACAGCTGAGAAATGTGGAGGAAAGCATTTGCACTGTCAACCGTTTAAGAGGCGAAACTTCGAGCCGATCAATCCAACATTAGTTTCAAAATCAATATGCATATATGATCTTCAATGAATATATACAGTGAAGCACATATATTTAAAAATTGCTCATCTTTCGCAGTCTTTGTTGAGTTCAATGCTGTCAGGATGACTATGCATATACAATTACTGATGCAACTTTATACAAGGCGAAGAACTTTATACAAGGCAAAGAAAATGCAGAAATGAAAGTTTCAGGAGCTACAGCAACAGAAAAAAAACAACAGTTCATCTGATGAAACACGATTTTCTTCCTGGAAGTAAATAAGGTATCTTGAAACATGAATTATGTGCCTGAATATTGTGTACACTAAAAAAATCTTAAGGAGCTTTGTTGAAGCTTTTCTACTACGATGAGATCATCAAGCTTGTTTGTAATTTCACTTGAATGTGGTAGGTAAGATATAGCCACACGTTTCTTCTCCTGCTATAGAAATCTAAGATTGTGTGCATGGTATAGGTTAATTATGCTCCATTATTCAAGTTGTGAAGGTTGATGGATACCAAAACAAGCAAAAATGCTTAAATGACTTCCCATCTTAAAATACCAAACTTGTGATAATTTATATGCACTGTAATTGAAAAGGCTACAGATTTTAAGACTCAAAATGAAAATAAATGGAACAAGATCTTGTATTTATAGTGGTTTCTTCTTTTTTGACAACATCCATTTCTCACAACTAGATAGAAAATTATGAAGAATATAAGATTAACTTCTACCACAGTTTGTTCATTGTTGTCCATGTTATGTACAATACCATAAAAGAGAAAAAAAAAAAGGGCGCACATGTTCCTGCAGTCACGTTTCTCCAGTGTGTGCTTTCCCATTTTAGTGCTAGTCAGGTTTCTGACGTTGAAGTAGAACCATTACTGTTAAGTTCCTCAAAACTCTTAACCGGATCTGCAAATGATCGAGTGCAAGGCCACCTACATCGACATGACATAACAAGCTTAACTTCTGATACAGCATACTGATTCCAAATTCACAAAACTTTAGCAGATTTAATCCCACCTGCTTGACATTATAGTCTCTCCATCTACTGTTATTGTCTCGTCAAATATGTTGCCTGATAAAACACAGAAATTTGAATATGGTCATACTGGTAGCAGTAAGCAAGGCAATCCGTTGAACCAATTACAATAAGCTAAATGATGTGAAGGGGCGTGTAATTCTAACACAACCCAATATCCAACCACAAATTAATTTATGTAGGTGAGAAAAGCAAAATGAACAGCCACAGTCACCAAACACCACATGATACTAAGGTTTAGAGAAAGCAAATCTTAGCAACATAGTTATCCTAAAAGAAACTATGGACCAGTTGTTTACCTCCATATAGATTTTTCTTTGAGAAATATTTTGCCATCAAGCGATGAGTGTAGTCAGCTTCATATTTTTTGAACTTCTCCAAGTATTCAGCATTATCAAGAATGCTGTCAAAGTAAAAATCTCCAATTCAGAGAGTTCTCTCTGGAAAACGAAAGGGGAAAAAAATCTCCAAAATCCTGCTTAGCTTAATTCACGGAAACTTTAAAAAATCTCTTACTAAGGAGGATAAGATCAATCCAAAAAGCTATCCAGTGCCAAGAAAGGTGCATCAAAGTTTGTCAACTTATTCTAAAGAGTGAAACAGAAGGGAAATACGAACATCACAGAAACTCATAACAAGCATCGTTGATTTACAGAGGAAATCGCAAAGCATGGATGGATGCCTAACTACTGACTAAAGTTTGTGCTCTACTGTATTAAATGTTCAATCTTTTATTTCTTGGTCAGTCCATGCACCCAAATACAGATACTTTGTTAGTAGACATAGGATCAGCCAAGACTAGGCCTACTTATTTAACATTTCACATGAACATGATGAAACAATATATGCCTAAACAGTTATCAGAAGACAAAACCAAACTGCTAGTCGGCACCGTGGCAGGAATTTAACCCACAATTCGTGATTATAAGAGCATTCTAAAAACAACGGGAGGCATAAGGTCATAACATCAAAGCCTGAAATTTTTGAGTGCATAACGAGGAAAATCTGTCCCCACATGCTAAATCATGACCACTTTATAGTTCACAATTGAGACATGATTAAGTGAGAGAAAAGCTTGTTTAATTACTAGGCCATAAACAACATCCTCAACCCCAACACAAATGGAAATTTCATCCCAAAATGAGCTCACCGCAACCCTAAGAAATACAAAGTGAAAAAATTTCACTCAAGAGACAATATTCATGGACAAGGTAGCGGGAATCACAAAGAAACTAAAGAAGAAAATCACAAATTTTCTAGTTTCAATGAGCAAAAATTAAAGGAAAAAAATGGGTAATTAAAAAATAAATCTCTTTAAATTTTTATTGCCATCGAAAAATGCTCAAAAATTCTCTAATCATTCACCTCCTTCAATTGCTAGCAACTAAAAGTTAACATCTACACACACGCACACTCACTCGTAGCGAAAAAAAAAAGACACCAAAACCAAGCATAGAGGGGAAATGTTTGGCTTTGATTTATGCACAATCACACTCGGATGCAACATAAAGGAATTCTAAAACTTGATGTCAGTAGTTGAAAGCTAGAGAGAGACAAGAACTAACTGCAAGTTTGAGATGTCAGGCTTTTCCTCGACAACATTGGCGTCGCCATTCTCTCCGGCACCATCATCCACCTTGCCACAACACAAAGTATTATTAAAGAAGCTATTAAATAACATACAACAGAGAGAGAGAGAGAGAGAGAGAGAGAGAGAGAGAGGAAACCTTGGGAGGCATTGAGGGTTTAGGTTCGGTGGGGGAGTTATCTGAATTGGAAGGGTTAGGGGAGTGTGGTGGCGACGCTGCTTGTGGCGGGGACGATGCTGTTGCCATTTTTCTTTCTTCTTGCGGGGTTTTGACTAATTGTTGTTACGAGGAATTATCGAGTGAGAGTTTAACTGCAAAACATATGCGTACGACTAACGAGTCAGTATTTTCGAACGACATGTAGTTTCTACAAGAATTGGACTCATTTCATATTTATTTATTTTATTTTTGAAAAATAACATAGAAAAATACCAGGCCAAGCTAACTATTTTTTATTGATTTGTATTGGCTGAAATTCGAAAGATTGTTGGTGAAAGACAAGAAAAGAAGGTAAAGAAGAAGACGTTCCTATGCTAATTTATAAGAGGAAAAGAATTCTATACATCAATCTGTGACTTGCGTGATCTGTTTGTTACTCAGGAACGTCACCATTTTCAACTTTTTTGATAAGCCATCTCATTTGCTTCTCCGGAAATCAAACTTTAAACCACTTCATGCTACTACCGGAGACGGTTTTAGTATCAATGAGCTACAAACCCATTGGTACCACATTGTTCAATCTATCTGACCTAACACCTTTGTCATCCAAAGAACTTCAACCCACTAACGCTTAATACAACCAAGGGAGATCTTAGTGGCTGAAACTTGCTGTAAGTGTAGGAGTTTCTGTGACCTTCTGTTTCAGAGCGTTACATTGAAGTTGTTCCCTCCACTTTCAGTGAAGCATCTGGTACTCGTTTCCATTGTCAGGCTCCAAGTACTATTTTACTCTTTTTTTGAAGAAAAAGAAGTAAAACAAACTGCATAACTCTCCTCACCAATAATCTGCACAAGAACAAACTCCATCTCTGAAATGATGAAAGCGCTTGTTGTCTCTTACAACAATCTCTCTTCCCACTAACTTTGCTATTAATTTGATGGCATTGTGACAATCTATGCATATTCGCAGATTCTTGCATATCCTCAGCGTCATACCTTTCGTTGTCTTCAGCAACCCAAAACATAGAGCAATCTTCTCACTGTGGCCCTGCAATATCCTCATCTTCTCTTCTTCTCCCACCTCATGAAGTACAGCTTGTATCAGGTCTGTAGCCAACTTTACTTATCTTTTCCTCTAATCTTCTCCACATCATGCGAACCTCCTTTAACTCCAGTCGCAGATTGTCACCGGCGATGAAGCTATAAACTCTTCCTCCCAGTTCAATCCAACTGCAGCCAGCATCCTTTTGAAGGCCAGACTCCTTCATCATTTGCCTCACCCTTCGAACATGATCCCATTTTGCTGATGCAGCATACAAGTTTGAGACTAGCACAAGATTCTCAGCTTTATCTGGCTCTAATTCTAATAACTTCTCTGCGACTCTCTCACCTATTTCCAAAGCAGAATAGGTTCTGCAGAAACTGAGCAATGAGCTCCAGATTCCACTAGCTGGCTTCATTGGCATCTCTTCTGTAAGACTCATGGCATCGGTTAATCGGCCAGCACGACCCATCATATCAATAACTCATGCATAATGCTCCAATTTTGGTTCTATACCATGGAAATCTTTCATCTGTTTGAAATATTTCAGTCCTTCATCAACCAGTCCTGTATGGTTGCATGCCATCAAAACGCCAATAAATGTGAAATCATCAGGTGCTATGCTGATTCTTTTCATTTTTTCTACCAGCTGTAATGCCCCCTTTCCATCTCCATGAACAGCATATGCTGAAATCATAACATTCCATGCAGCAACATCTTTCTCTCTGAGTCCATAGAAAACCCTTTGAGAATCTTCAATACATCCGCACTTTGCATAGATGTCTATGATTGCACAACTCCCAAAAGTGTGTTCTGTATGGTGGTGTTTTAATGCATAACCATGAGCTTCTTTTCCCAGCGACAAAGCTGATTGTTAAGCAACAGCACAAAAGACACCTGCCATGGTAATCTTGCAAGGTTGAATTGCATCAGAAATTAATTTACGGAACAGATTCAGAGCTTCATCTGGAAGTCCAGTTTGTGAGTAACCAGCTGTCATTGCATTCCAAGACACTAAACTTTTGTCTTTCATCCTATCAAACAAAATACGTGCAAAAATTGATCTCCCGCAATGAATATAAAGGGATATTAGTGAGACACCAATAAATGAGTCACCTTCTAACCCATTTTGTAGCACAAATCCATGAATTTCTTCCCATGGTGCAGGGATTTCAAGTGGGCACATGCCAAGAGGAGGCTACTTATGGTAAAAATATCAGGGTCTAAGCCTGAGTATGTCATCTCAATGTATAATTTTAAAGCCTTTCTAGGATCATTATTTTGTGCACAGGCACAGCCACCAATGAGAGCGTTCCAAGAACTGACATTTTTGTTTTGCATACCTCTGAAGACACACTCAGCTGAATGAAGTATCCCGCACCTACCATAAGCTGCAACAAAAGCATTAGAGACTCGTTCATTGCTGTTGCACCCATGTCTAAATGAATAACCATGAAGTTCCTTCAAGCTCTGCAATTGAGACCTTTCCGAACAAACTGGCAGAACATTCAAAATGGTGATCTCATTAGCCTTCATTTCCTCCCCTTGAATCTGCAACTTCTGAAGAAGATTAAATGTACCTAGACATCTCCTTGAGAGGAAAAATTCCCAATCATAGTGTTCCAGGAAACCACATTTTTGTCATTATTCTTACCAAACAAGACTTGTGCCTCAGACGAAAAACCACATTTCGAATACATGTCTGTCAATGCATTATTCACCATTAATTCTTCACTCAACCCCAGTTTCACTGCCAAACCATGAACTCCCATTCCAAAATCAGCCTCTCCTTCGCCTGTGCAAACAGGCAATATAGCAACTACGGTAGCAACATAGAGTAACAACCCTTCACCACAAACCAGCATTTCCACAAACATATCAAAACTTTCCCGGTAAAATCCATTCTCTGACAACCCACAAATGATTGAATTCCACGAAAGCAAGTTCCTCTCTGGCATAAAATCGAAAAATTTCATCATTTCCTCCACAAACCCACACTTCCCATACATGGAAACCAAGGCGTTACCCACAAACACATCTGAAACCAAACCCATCTTCACCACCATCCCATGAACACCCTCTCCCAACCCAACATCCAGTACCCCGCCACACGCCTTAATCACACAAGGAAAAGTAACGTTATCAGGCAGAAACTCCGTCTCCGCAACCAAAGACACAAACAATTCAATCGCTTCAACATAAAGCTCATTCCTTGAATACCCACTAAGAAGTGCATTCCAATGAACCAAATTCTTCTCAGGAAAATTATCAAACACAAAACGCGCATCAGAAACTGACCCGCAGACCGAATACATAGAAATCAAACGAGCGACGAGAACGCTATCACTACTAAACTGCTTCGTTCTGGAGACCACCTCGTGGAGTTTCCTGCCCACTTCGATGTCTCTTTGTTGAATGCAGGCTTGGAGGAGGGTACTAATTGCGTCTTTTGTTGACAGTGAAGAAGCGAAAGAAGTGGCATTTTCATCATGTGTTTGAAGGAAGGTTAA
This sequence comes from Flueggea neowawraea, assembly GCA_948243855.1. Classification (NCBI taxonomy): domain Eukaryota; kingdom Viridiplantae; phylum Streptophyta; class Magnoliopsida; order Malpighiales; family Phyllanthaceae; genus Flueggea; species Flueggea neowawraea. The sequence goes on from CAODLS010530195.1 coordinate 10,409, forward strand.
TGCTTGAGAATGAGTGGGAGTGCGGTGGGTGGGGGTAAAGAGAGAAAGAAGCGCAGTTGGTTTGTGGGTCTGTCTGACGCGGAGAATTGTAGGAGTAACAGAAATGGTGGTTGTGGTGGGAGTGGGAGAGTGATGATGATCCTGTTAAACTGGTGTTGAGTAATTGTAAGGAGGTCATGGTGGTGGTTAGTTTAGTTCGTTATGATAACGGGTAATCCATGTACGCATAGACTATATTCAGCTGGCAACCACAGCGAACAGGTGCAGCATGGCCAAGAATATTGTGATAATTATGTCACACTCAATCAAATACTAAATTTAATAAATAAATAAACGTAATTTTAATTTTAATAAATAAAAAATATTTAAATAAATAAATATAATAAATAAATTTTTGAAAATTTATAAAAATATTTGAAAATTTATAAATTTAAAATTTTTATAAATAATTTGAAGAGTGTTTTTATTTTTTAAAAAATTATTTAAATGAAATAAATTAATTAATTTTTATATTTAATTTTAGTATAATTGTGTTATTTTTATGTAAGGACTGTATTGCGGCCAGACAAAAGTGTGCTGACTCCACTATGTCATTTTTTTTTGAAGAGGACTCCACTATATCAATTAAAAACCGTTGGATAAATTTTATAAAATCTGAACCTTTGATTACTAAAAGAATATAACAAGTGGTTTAAGGCCTAAAGGAGCACGGAAAAGCTTGCTTTGATGACAAAATCTAATACCTAATATTGAAATTCAACAAGATAATAGATTAAAGGTCGTTGAGATACTCCTCGGGGACAACCTAGCAGTAAAGGACATAGTTTTGAGTTCACACGCGCGAGTTCGAACTCTAGAGGGAGCGTTGCAATCGGCATAAATTCGCGTTGCGTAATAGAGCTCGGTTGATTCCCTAGTCTGCTAGCCTCTGATGAGGTACTGCAGTAATCACACTCAGTTTGGATTCAAGTCAGACTTCGTGGTGTCAACTATGACTCTAAGAACATTCCGCAGTAATGATTAATACATGCATGGTAACGTCCAATATGAATTGTCGTTTTCGGATCCACTTTATCAGTTAAAAAAAAGGTCGTTGAGATGAATTGTCTAAATGATTTTAATTGATTTTTTCTGAATTTTTGGTGTTTTTCTAATAGTCAAACTATTTTTTAAATCAAATTATTCATGCATTAACTTCAATTATAAATGTATATGATTAGGGTCATCATTATATTATACTCTAATTATCATCATACAATGGATGTTCTAGAAAAGAGAAGATCAAAAGTCATGAATTAATATTTTTTCTTTCTAAACTTATGTTTTACTTAGGAAAATATTGAAATTAAAAGCACTTTTTGGTAAACAGACAGTCTTTGACATGATTAAATTTTTTAATTTGCTTCTTTTTTTAAGATTAATTTGAAACATATAAAGGTTAAATAATTAAACCTAATTCTCTAATTATTGATTGGTAAATTATTATTCAGTACATATTAATTTTTAAATTATAAACTAAGATTAATTTTAGGGAATTCTCTAATTCTTTTTTATCATAAATATTAATTCAAAACTTTGTTAAAAAATTATCATACTTAATCAATGAATTATCAATTTCTATACAATTATCTACACACATTGTCATTATTTTTTGAAAACAAAAATTTATTTTTTTAAATAGAAGTAAATAAAATAATTAACACTAGAACCATGTTAAGACAATTGTTTAAAAATGTGACAAACTTTTGAGAGATTGAAGACACAAAATTTTGAAATTGTACCACTTTTTAAGAATTTGTGTCCTCCATAAGATGGACACAGTTTTCTCATGAGAGCACAAAATTATAAAATTGTGTCCATGTTAAACAATTCCCTAAAATTGTGTCATTGGCAAAAAAATGTATCGATCCTTGCATGAACACAAGTTTTGCAAATGTGACATAATTTTTTTTAATCGTGTTAAAAAGATACAAAATTTCAAAATTATGTCACATTTTAAGAGATTGTGCCCTTCACAGGGTGTACAAAATTTTCCTTTTGAGAACACAAAAAAAAAAACAAAATTGTGCCACCTTTGGAAAAATTGTGCCCACATTGGGATCGGCACAATTTCATTTCTTGAAAGATGACACAATGTCGAAATTTTGCGTTCTTGGTCAGACAATTTTAACTTGGAAAAGATTGTGTCCCAGTGCATGGACACAAAGTTGCAAAATTGTGTCTCTTGACACAAAATACGAAAATTGTGTTATTTGTATAAAAATTTTGTTACAGTTTTGGTGGGTACAAATTTCCCTTAAGGACACAAAATTTAACAATTGTCACTTGTAAAAAATTGTGTCCTACTTCTCTTCAAAAAAAAAATTGTGTCCTACTTGTGATGGACGCAATTTTTCCCACACGGACACAAAGTTACAAAATTGTGTTCCTCTTGACAAAAATACGAAAATTGTGTCATTGTGTCCCGGCTTGTGATGAACACAATTTTTCCCACATTGACACAAATCACCAAAATCGTGTCACTTATAGATAAATTGTATCACAGTTTCGATGGGCACAATTCTCCCTCAAGGACACAAAATTGTGTTCATTTAGCTAACTTTTCAAAATTATATCCGAAAAAAGTTTATTTCAACTTCTCCCAAAATAAAATTTTCCTTCACAAAATATAATAGTGTGCAAATAAATTTCTGGTCATTCCTACAAGTAAATAAATTGTTTTTTGCTATGATTCTTTGATCCAAAAATCGCTTACCCAATATTTTCTCAAAAATCAATTTCTAAAATGTAATATCAAAAGTATGTTCTTTCAATAATAAACTACTTCATCCAAAATCATTTGCTTCAATACACTTCCAAAATTAAAACATTCTACTTAAAAGTGCCATCCCCATTATCAAAATTGGGATTACAATGGCTACTCCTCGCACAATGCAATCAATGGCTAGAATTGTATCCAATGGATCTAATGGCCCATTTTAATTGTGCTGAAGTCAGTACACTATGTGTGTACTGACTATAGTCGGACCCTTGCGTTGCGAAGCCAGTTTCATGCACCAAGTCTGGCTCTTTCACTGATCCTCCTACTGACTCATTGTGTTGTGTAGCAACTGGATTGTGGTTCAAATGTCAGTCAAGTGCTGTTTCAGAGGACACGGATGGATCTTATTGCTCTTAATTTCTTAGTTTTATCTTATTTTGACAAATTTTCATGAATTTGTAGGCCATTTTTTAACGTAACGTTAAGTATTTTTTTTTTAGTCTATGGCCATGCTTCTTGGTTGATATGAACTTCGTAAATGCAAATCAAATTACCAGCCATTAAGAGAACAAGAGGAGCACCAACAGATTCGTAGCTCATTGGTAATAGAGTCAACGAGTAAAGGAGATTAGAGTGATGTATTCTTCTTCTCAATAAAGTGTGCACATTTAAATACATAAATTTGCCCTAAGCAACACTTCTCTTCTTCAGTTGTGACTGATTTACGGCAATGTTCTGTCAATTGTTATCAGCTACCAGCTTTGTACGTAGACATAAACATCCAAGAAGTAAAGAAAAAATAAAAACATGCATGACGACATTCAATGAAAATAGAATTGCTGATGGCAACCTCAAATTCATCACCAAGGGCCATATTTTGAAATCAAGACAATGGTTAATAATTGAGATATTCATTTTCAACAGAAAAACATCGGCTCATACTAAAATATCATATGTGATTGCATATTTCAGAATAATTGATGTCAGTATACAACACAGTTAATGTTCATCTTTACCCAGCTTTGGGATTGCGATCTTCTGAATTGAAGAAGGCAATTTACAGTGGCCAATGGAGCTGGGGGACAAATGTGAAATTTACATACCTCCTCCGCTTTCCACTGCTAAATCATGATTAAAGTATCTGATTCTCAAAAAATAAGAATTGTGCCAACTTTGGTTTTAATTTTTGCTCGATCGCAGTTTTCGTATAGACTGATGCTTTCCCCTTCACCACAGAATTTGCAGGATCATCACCCACAAGATCAACTGAAATAAATCCAGCAAGGCCACAGGAAAATTAAAAATGCAGCTTTACGTAAGTTCAGCTCAGAGAGAACCGAGACAATCTTTTATCAATGTTACGATAGGGTTGGTATAAGCTCCCTCTAGCCTCTGGAACACAATTCCATCCATCCGAGCCTGAACTCCTTCAGTAAATGCCAACTCTTGCAGTAGCTCTCTTAAAGTCCTGTCTACTCCAACGATAGAGTTCCCTATACCACTTAAGACCTCTGGCAGTGTTGGAGAGGGTCGATTCAGTTCAATAAGCGATACCTAGGCAGTTCAACCACAAGTGTGAGGAAATATTAAAAAAAATGTCTCTAATTTTATAGTGGACTTAAATTTAAACAATCAACAATGAAAGTAAAAGAAAATAGCTGAAACAGGAAAAAATCTAATAGATAAACCGAACACCAAAGAAACAAACATTGAAAAAGGAATTTGGAAACAATGCGCCCATCAATGAAATATTTTATATGTGAGAATCAAGTTTTATAGCATATTGCAGGATGAAAAGCACAGGTTGTTGCTAAACTTCGGTCAATTTGCAATGTAGTCATAAATTTTAATTCTTTTCAGTATCACTAAACTTCGGTCACCAGCATCAGTATTTTGTTAGAGTTATTAATGTGACAGTGGTGTGATAGGTTAACTCATTTACCATTTGTTTGGACATACATTTCCCATATAACCTTAAATCACTGCCAACAGATCATAATCCACAAACCACGACTACCCATATGGACCATTGGCATGGAAATCATTAGGAATTAATACGTTATATCAATGTTCCGAAGACAAAGTTAAGCAAATACTAACACTATTGACCATATTGCATAAAAAACTAATGTTCAACGACTGTGAAAAAAAAAAAGTCCAGTGATTATATTGTCAAACCAACTAAAGTTGAGTGACATACTCTATTTTTTATCCGCATCTAGCAAACAATGGACTATGTATTTGTAATAGTAAAAAGTAGATACGTTACATTTTTTCTCAAACAAAATATACTATATGCTTTTTATTGGAGGAGCAAAGCAAAGATTTCATACTAAGGATCCTCCGCTTTACGATAATAGAATTTTTGTGATAAGTAACAAATACTTTGGAATGCGATGGATAAAAGAGTTTCTATGGAATCTATATATATAAAAGTTAAAAAGTTTTTCCAAATTTTTAAGAAGTGCCTTCGTCGTTGATTGACACGTAGTTTTTTACCTATATTATTATTCTTTAATAATACACCACCATGTGGTTAATTGACAAATGACTTTTTATTTCTCTTATTATTATTATTCATTTAAAGAGGATTGAATGCACTAAGTTAAAATATATTGACATATTTTATACTATATACAAAAAATATCACATTTTTGCTATATTATATGCACGATTTTTAATTTATTAGAAATAAACATGTTCACTGTTTGGGCTAATTCTGATCATTACTCTAAAACAAATTTTTTTTTGCTACATTCTATATTTGATTGTTTAATTTATTATAAATAAAATATTGATTGTTATGTCTACTTGTGATTACTATTTCTTTAAATTTTTTAAGAGTTTAATTAGTTTTTCAGAAGAAATTGTGAGATATAATTAAATATTAGATCTTTTTCTGAGGACAATATTTTCCAACAAATATATTTTCTTCAAGAACTCCAATTAACATTTTAACTATCCACTTAACTCAACCTTCAATTTAAATTTTTCAAATTAATTATTAGACTATATATTTTTATTATTATATAGTTTAGTTAAAAATTTATTTTTATTTAAAATTAGATGATTATAATTTACAGTGTAATGCATGAATATTATTTGGTATTTTTATAAAAATATATTTTTTTAATAATAAAAGGAGAGGTTTTGTTCAAATGTTCTTTAAATAAATTGTTGATGTGTGTATAATGAAAGTAAAAAATTTAGCAACAGAGATAATGTCAAGTCAAATAAGCTCGAAATATGAAAAACATCTAAAATAAAAAATGTGTGAAAAAATAAAACTTAATAAATCTAAAAAACAAACCATTTAATTAGAACAATACAATTGAGAAATTATATAATAAACATATAAGAGAGGGTCCAACACAAATTCTTGAAAAAAAAGTTCATTGGAGAATATTATTTAACAAAAAAAAATCTAATATTTAGTTATATTTTCACAATTTCTTCTTAAAAATAACTAAACGCTTAAAGAATTTAGAGAAATAGTAATTATAATTAGACATAACAATCAAAATGTTTATTTATAATAAATTAAACAATCGCATATATTATATAGCAAAAAGAAGATATTTTTTTATATAGTTTAAAATATGCCAATATATTTTAAGTTAGTGTATTCAACTCTCTTTAAATGAATAATAATAAGAGAAATAAAAAGTTAGTTGTCAATTAACTATATAGTTGATGTATTTAACTTTTTATCAAAGAATAATAATATAGGTAAAAAACTCAGTGTTAATCAATTATGAATCTACTAATCGAAAACTTGGAAAAACTCATTAATTTTAAATATTGATATTGATTTTTCAATCTAAAGTTTTCGTAAAATAATTTTAAGCAATTAATTAAAATTATTTTTCTTGATTATATTTCAATATAAAAAAATAATTATCTTATTAAATTAATCGTGTAAGTGTAATACTAGTTTTCTTAAAAATGAAGTAGCAAGGATGAAAAAATTCTTTGTGGTTATGGAGAAAAGTAAAACTTCATAACGAACCGGTTTGTCTTCAGGAATATTTGCCTTTTGCTTAGCTATGGCAACAGCCTTAGAAAGCCCACCAATTGCATCAACTAATCCTCGTGAAGCTGCATCTTTACCCGTCCACACTCTACCTTGTGCAACCTCTTCCATTTTATCGACCTGGACGAGGGAAAAAAAATTTGTGTTTATAGTTCCCTCAAACTACCTCTTCTTTTCTTTAAAATTAATATTGTAATAGTATCATATTTCAAAAGAAACCATACAGGCATTGATCTTGAAAAAGCTGCCTTGTCCCGGAATTGCTTATATGCATTCTGAGCAGATTCGGCAAAAAGTTCTGCTTCATCTGGTCTGATAAAAGGAGCAGAGGTGCTCTTCAATTAAAGTCACATAGGTAACACAATCTTATATAGTACAATGCAGGCATACCAGAAAACTTCATCATTATATGAGAAAATATAAGATTTCCTCTCACCTGAAAGATCGCTGTTCAGCAGCAAGAAGCTCTGCATACTTACCCCTTGATATGATTTCCTTGTTAAAACCGATTT
>CAODLS010530348.1:0-16100 GCA_948243855.1 Flueggea neowawraea
ATGAGAATTGTGGAAATTTATTTTCCTTCCATTTCTCCTCTTTTCCTTCGTTCAGTTGCTCTCCAAACAAAGGAAATATGAGACATTGAGTTTCTTTTATCTTCTTTTCCATTCAATTCCCATGAACCAAACAAAGGCTAACCATTGTAATTTCATTAGGATTCACATTTTCCTTTTGCATCTCATTGAAAAGATCGAGCGCTTCCTTGCATCTCCTTGCTTGACTGTAACCAGAAATCATAGCACTCCAAGCTACAACATCCCTTCGTTCCATTCTATCAAACAAGCTTCGTGCTTTATCCACTTTCCCACATTTCGCATACATATCCACAAGGGCAGTAACCAAATTCAAATTCCCTTCAAGCCCGTTTTCCCTCACGTAGTCACCAATCCATTCTCCCAATCCCACATCAGCCAATCTACCACATGCCGACGAAAACACTGACCAAAGTCACATCATTAAACCCAACAGCCGATTCCCTCATTTCACAAAACAATCTTACAACGTCCCTCATAATGCCCGTTCCTTACATACCCTGAAATCATCGAATTCCAAACATACAAATCCCTATCAGACAAACCATCAAACACCTTCCTCGCAACCTGAATTTCCTCACAAGTAGCATACATACGAATTAAAGTATTCAAAACAAGGCAATTAGACCCAAAACCAGATTTCATAATCTGGGCATGAATCTGCTTCCCCTCATCCATGCTGCGAAGCCTTGAATACGCCCTCAATACGCGGTGAATTCGTCAAACGGCACCCCTTCCTCCACATCTTCTTGAAAAAAGTGAGCCCTTTATCAGGGAATCCCTTCATCTTAAAGGCTCTAATCATGACATTGCAAGCGGAGGCATCTGGGTTTTCTGCGTTTTCAAAAATGGAAACCGCGTAGTCCATGCTGGTGGCGGGCAGGAGTATGGCGGCAGATTCCAGGAGGTTCTCGGTGGTCGATGGTTGGAGATGACGGCTGGTCTTGAGAAGGTAAGCATGGACTTGGTTGAGGCCTTCGTGTGTTTTGCATTGTTGTAAGATTATTGTTTCGGGGTTCTTAGGGAATTGAGTGATGACCCTGGCGGGTAAGCGAGAGTATGTCGCAGTTGTCATCGTTTGGGTTTTTCGCGGTTCTGTTTGTAAGTTAACGGTCGAATTAGGAGATGATCAGGACTGTAGAAAACAACTTTCCTTTCCTTTTTTTATTTATTTGGCTAATAAAAAAGAGTCATAACTATCTTCAGAACAGCGTTAATGATCTTTCTTGTAATCAAATAAGATATGAAGAGCCATCTACACAAGCTTCACATTCAAACATGGAATACTTTACAAAGATTCACCTATCAATCCAAAACCTGGAATCCACTTTAGAATTTGCAACCACATTGCTGTCCAACATGAGAACGACGCGACATCAAAGAATCCACTCGAAAGCACACTTATTTTTTCCAGACATGAAAATGTTACACATGAAAGAATTTATTCAGGCTCACTTCTTTTCAAGGCATTAGATTCCATCCAAGCTTTTGCTGTTAATATATTCACTGGAGATATCATGGAATCAGATTCAACAATTTTTAGCCTTTTATCATTTAAGAATAAAGTTACAGCATTGTGTCTATAAATCCTCAGCTTCTGATGTCAAGACTGGTGTAAACAGAGGTGCATAATCAAGAAAATGTCGGCAGACCCTGTCTACCAAGACTGGGATACTTCTTCCCATGATTACCATAATCATATTGTTACAATCTCAAGAATTACTAGCATCAACCCTGATCTTCCTCGCTACCCGACTGTCCACAAGGCCTTCAATCACAGGGTTATTCCATTGGAAGACACTTACAGAAACAAAGTGAGGTCCCGCAAGACAAAGACTCAGAGGAGGGTTAGGATCAACGAGCATGGGACAGTCATAGAGGAAGATGATGGGGATCTAGAAGTCGAAGAAGAAGGCGTTGATGATGAAGCAGATGGCTTCATCAATCAGAAGCGCAAGGGGTTTGAACTGTGCAAATGGAGAACCTTCAAATTGTAAGAGGATCAAAAGCATGTGAGTATTGAAGAGATGACAGTAGACGAATAGTATAGATGTATTATATCGTCGCAGCCAGTTAAATAAAAAGGTTATGTCTTGTCTTTGTTGCCATTACTGATACAGCTAGATATGATGCATCATAGTATTTTTAATTTGCAATAAGACTGATAATATATTATGTGTAGTTTGTTAATGACTTTTGATTCCTATTTACGCTTCTATGTTTCGTAGTCGTAAATGAGAATTTTATTCTGTTATGAAGCTGGAATTCTTCATCTTTTGTTCTGCAACTATCAATTTAAGGTACTGCTGCAAGTACTGTGCTAGCTTCAGATTTTGTCGACAAATGATACAAACAATTACATGCATATAGACAGATAGAGTTGTTTGGTTATCCCTATATGTCAGTGACGACATGGACTGTAGAAGGCAAATTGAAGTGACAAAAAAAATTTCACCATGAAATTTTGGATTCAAATTTTATTTCATGACGGAAAGAAATCAATTCACAATTCACTTGTGTATTTGATCACTCTATATTCGCTCAAAACTGAACTAGCAGTGAATTCCCACCTGCGAATTTCCTGGAGCAGAACCAGTTCATACCGTACGTTTCTGAACACAATAATCAAAAAGTTTAAGGGACTGTTAATGAATTAACAATACCAGTTTAACACCTAACAGTACTTGATGCTTTTAAGATTAAGGCAAGGTCTTGGTTCATGAATGGGAATATTGATGAATCACCGGACTATGCGATGTGCAAATAGGCATACCACTGTGCTTTGCAAGCAGAATTATTCGGCGTAGACAACTTCAATCAAATTATGTTGACATCATGTCGTGAAGTATAGGACGCATTGCAGGGAACCTCATGGGACCAGGACTAGTGCAATAATTGAGGTGGCAGTTGACATGTTTCAATGTGACAACCTAAACAAGAAGGAAGAATCAAGAGTCCTGAATGTGGTCATTTGCTTTTGTTGCCTTGACAAAATAAACTTAGCAAAACAATAATATCTGGGGAACTTTCTTGAATCAATTTTTGACTATTAATTGATTTTAGGAATAGCAAGCAGTAGATAGAGACAGAATTTAGATCACTGATTAAGGCAGCAAAAGAATCAGTGTAGTGTATTAGAGACTGTAGGTGAACAGAGTAAAGTTGGAGTATCAAAGGTGGCTCCCTCTTATTAATATATTTTTTAGATTCAAATCCCCATCTTCTGACATCTGAAGTCCCCTGCTATGTTGAAGTGACTGCAGTTGCTGTGGAAGTTACTTGACGGATTAATGAATAAAAGTCACATATGCATGTAAGAAATAAAGAACATAACCATTTCATTTCAGAAAACGCAGTCAAAAAGAACAGAAGGGTCTGCAAAATATGCCTGAATTTGGTTTTTAAGGTGATTCAATGAAGAATGTACTTGAAGGGACAAACATTCTTCATTGAAACACCTGGAACCAGAATTCAACCACACAAAAGAGACAAAGTATCGAAACTGAGTATCAACTATCTCCGAAGAGAGGAATATCAGCCTCATTGAACCTCCTCGAAGACATTCGATTAAAAATACTTCTAAGACTATTCTTGCTCTCTTTTTTCCTCCTCTGAACCCTTCTCTGATCCTCTAAAACACCATCAAATGGATTCTCCAACACCAACCCTCTCTCCAACTTCTTGGAGACAGACACAATCTCATATGCATCCCATAAAGATTGCTTGAAATCCCAACTGTTGTTGGCACCACCAAGTCCTTTAAGTGACGATGATGATGACGACTTCTTCATTGCTTCAAGCTTGAATCTTGATGGCTTGCTCTGAAAATTTCTTCTGTGAGCATCATACTCACTGGTAGGCCTAGAACTTCCAGCATGAGCATGCCAGGCCTGAGCCACTGCCTTGAGGATTTCTAGTTCTTGCTCTGACTTGTTGTTCATGGTTCATGGTGGTGTGTCATGTCAGGAGGGGCCAGCAATGTAATGCTGAGTCAAGTGAAGCCTCACAAATATTAACATTGAGAGATAATTGGTTCTGTTTCCAGTTATCTTTTTGTTGTTATCTTCTGAGTTATCAGTGTCAGTTGCATCCATCAAATAATTGTGGCCCCTAGTTATCGGTAAGGTGGGTGAGACTAAAATGGTTATTTGGTTTTCTCCGTACAAAGTTTTCTTTTTTTTGACATTCACTGCTTGTCCCCCTCAGTTGCTGGCTAATTGTGATTTTTGCTTAATTTTTTAAACTCCTCTATTTTGTTAAGCAATTAGAATTAATTTTACAAAATAAAACTCAGAAACTCGCCTATTCTAACAATTATATAACTTAATTTTTAGTGATACCCGATTTATAAAGAAGTAAATATATTTTAATTCATTTAATAAATAGGTGTTAGCTACATCAATAAGAAATTTATTGAAAATTTATTAAGTAAAAAAAATAACATATAATTGAACTTATTGATACTGAAGTCAATTCTACTATTAAAGAATCGTAAATTTAATTCGCAAATAAATAAAATGGCTAAATAAAATGAGATATATATAAAAAAGTTGTAAAAGTAAAAATTCTTTGAAAAATTTTAAATAATTAGAGAGATGAATATTAGTCCTTTGAGCTCCGGATTAAAATAATTATGAAATATGAAATAATAAAGAGTGTAATATAGTTGGTCGATTATATAGATAAATATCTTTTTACCTTATGTTGACTGGTTGAGTTGACCCATATAAGCACGTCGAGGTCAACTTCCACAGAAATTTACTGTGCGTCACTGATTAGTTACTGTTCAGAAAGGTACTTATTTTCCCGCCCAAAGTTTCGAAAACGAAGTCCTCCCAAAGTTTAAATTTTTAGATCTTGTTTACAGGAACTTGTAAGAACAGGAATTGTGTCAAATTTCCAGGTGAGAATGCTTCCTGTTACCTTCTTCAGGAAATTATATGTTCTGAAGTCTCTGCATACCCTATTTCACTGAATGTCAATATATAAAGATGGGAGGCCCAAATGCATTTCAACACTAATGAGGTTTCAATAGGACTGTAATAGCTCCACGCTTCTGGACCCAACAATCAGGAAGCCCAGAGACCACTGCAGTTGTGTAAACAATTGCTCGAAGCTGCAAAAGCATGCGAGGTAAGGAATAGAATAAAATCAAACACTCACTGTCTACAGAATCTTTGCGCTGCATAAGAGACTATGATCACAATAGTCTTGGTAATAGCATTTCGTGCTGCTTTCTTCTAGGGTTTAAGCGGTAGATCATTGAGGGAACTTCCGTTCTTGGCACATGCAGCTCTTTCAAACCCATTTTGTGGTGACTCTTTCAAGTTCTTGTGCGCAATGGTAGATACAGCAAAAAGGGAGATTTCAGAGGCTGAGACACGTGATTGATGTTTCTTACTTATTGTAAAACATACATCTCTTACTTTCTAGTGTCAAAAAGAGAAGAAAGAGATCCTGATTTCCTGTACTTTCCTTGTCTCCGATTGCCAGTATGAAATCTGCCCTTTTTGCTCCTTTTAACACGGTCTCAAAGGCTGTCAACGACCATTGTCTCGCAAAAGTTATTTTTTACAACCAAAAGAGAGCACACACTGTTTTCTGATTCTCAAGTGTTTTGATGAAAAAGAAAAATCAAGCTTGCTCGTAGGAGCTCAATGCATTACGTTGTAAGCGTATAAAATCAGCCATCAAAATCGACCATGGAGAACGTTGAGTAGAATGACTGAATGATTTTGTACAACAAGAGTTAATTCTAACTTGATTCTTTTGAGAAAACAAAGCAAAAATATATGAAAATCAATGTCAAGAGAAAAATAATGTCAAGCTGCCTTGTCAGGATTCTTGGCAGAACCAAAGAGCTCGCAGATTTTGGGATGTTTACGAATATGATGAGGGCACTTGTAAAGCAGATCTTTCGCCTCATAATGTCTACCTTCGTTGAAAAAGGACTTCAAAACGTTGAGATAAGCCGGTAATGATGGGTCTTGCTTCAGACTCAAAGCCTTCAAGAAATCAACAGCATCCTGCACGGTTCCAAACTTGGATATATATTGAACAAAAGGCACGGTGAAAGGCGGATGATTTTGTTTTTTCATCGAATGTAGAAGTTTCAGTGCTTCTTCGAGTTTCATTACGCCCAAAAGCTTTTCAATCATAAGTTTATATGTAGCTTGCCAAGGTACCAGACGAAACTTGTCTACCATCTCCACTAGCAAGGTGTATGCACCATCTATTCTCTTTTGACCAAGGAAACCATTTATCAGCACTTCCAACAGACTGGCGTCAGGATTACATCCTTTTTCAATCATCTTACCAAAACACATCAAAGCGGTGTCAACTTGATTCGCAGTGCAATGTGCTTGAATCAAAATGGTCCAAGTTTTGACGTCTGGAGTACATCCAGCTTCTTCCATGTCATCCAGAACCTTTTCTGCTTCCTCAAATCTCCCCGCTTTACAAAGTCCGAAGACCAATTGACTATATGTGATATTGTCAGGCTCAAAACCAGAACTTCTCATAACCCTAATGATCTTCTCTGCCTCATCAAATTTCCCTGCTTTTGTGAAGGCCCTATGCATACCATCATAAACAGCCTTAGAAAAGAGATTCCCCATCTCCTTGTACTTCTTTGAAATCCTAAAAACCAAATCCAAATTCAGATTATCACTACCTGAGATGCTCCGCAAAAGTAAGAAACAATCTTGATCTGAGGGCTTAAAAGAGCCATCCATCATAAATTCATAAAGCTTCACTGCATCCTCGATCATTTTGGTTTTCTGAAATTGTCTTGCAATCTTTATGTAAGTATCAAGATCCATCTCATAACCAGCATTCTTCATTTCCTCAACCACATTCCAAAACTCCACAATCGAGACATTCCTACCGAGCACTCTTGCAATTGCATTGTAAATAATACCATTGTATTCATAACCCTCGTGTCTACCAAGCCAACGAAAAAAGCTCAAAACTTTTGAAGGATAATTCCTAAGCTCCTTCAATACCATAATCCCAAAATCGTCTGTCAACCCAATATTCATAACCTCCAATTCCTTCTCAACCTCATCACTCCAATCTCCCTTTGCAATAACGCTAACAACATCATTCACCAAATTATTCTTACCATTCTCTTGAACCATCCTCTTGTAAAAATGAGTCAAAGCCGTTGAATCACTAATCATCTTCTCCTTTTTGAAAATCCCTAAAATGGTTAAATAAGTTTCCTCATCAATATAAAAACCTTCTTCTTTCATTTTATTTACAGCATTCCAGAAATTATTCATTTTGTCCTTGCTAATTAGAATCCTTAGCATCATGCAGTACAGTGGAGAACTAAGTCTAAAACCATTTCTATTAGAGACCCAATTGAAGAAATCCCATGCCTTTTCAGGGTCTTCATCAAGTTTCTTCAAAACATAAACAACAGTCTCATGAGTCAACTTTAGATTCAAGCTTTCCAACTCGTTCTCTAACTCAGTTGACCAATCATTTGTTAACAAAAGCTGAACTAGCGAGTTTGGCTTTGAAGAGAAGTAAAATAGCCTTTGAAGGGTATACAGAGAGTTAAATTGACATGAGAGGGGATATGGAGATAGAGCATGGAAGTGAGTGACCTGGTTGAAGAAAGGACGAGTTGTTGAAAGCCGAGTCGAAACGAGAGAGTTGCAGATTCTGAGGAGGGCCCTAGCTCGGTTCATGACTGCTTCTGAGAATCGAATTGTTGAAGGAAATGAAAGTGAGATTGTGTTGAGAAGAAAGGGGGCAGGGAAGGGTTTAAGCTTTAAACCCTGAAATGGAGAATCACGCTTTTTATAACATAGAACTGATTTAAAAAAAATATCTTAAAAATCAATTTGTAAAAATTTCAGATTAAAGCAATTAATTTATAAAAATATCATTTTACAGCTTCTAATAATTTTTACTGAAAGTTTTGATCTACAGTAATCCATATTGGAGGTCTTTAATTTTTAATTAAGATCTTTAATAATTTTCAAGAATTTTATAGATCTCTACAAAGATTTTCAAATTTCTACTGAACTCTATAAATATTATAAAATTTCATTAATATTAATATAGCATTTTAAATTTATAATTTTAAAAATTATATTATTGTAATATAGAATTTGTAAGATATATGATCACAAATAAAAGATTTTCAAGAGCAACGTTAGTGAACTCGAAGTGCTGGGGTTTGGACCCGCTTCACGCATTAGCGGCCCAATAACTACAGAGAAGTTGAGAGCTTTGAAGCTCAAAACCTATCACATTGGGCTAAAATTATATATTTTATTTATTGAGAATGACTGAAGAAATTGTAATTTACTGTTGGAGCTGAAAAATAAATAGAGAATAATTAATATGAAAACAAAAAGAAATTGCCTATCGTATATCTTTAATTGTTTAATGTGAACATAAGATAGTTGGGTTTGTAAAATGATGACAAAATTAATAGACGAACATCCATAAGCGTGCATGGGAATGAAATTCAAATGAGTGAGAGAGAGCACCAAGAATTGAGAGGCAACACTTCCTAATCAACCAAAATCAAACCAACAGAAACCTAGGGGCTGACTTTATATGGGTTAGCCGATTTGAGGGGTTGGAAAAAATATTTGAAAACATATTCCATATTAAATTATATATCCTTAACCACCGAATGCTATGAATTTCTACTCTTTTAGTCAAAAATCTCGAGTCTTAAAAGATTTTGTTTGATTCGTATTTGAATTAATCAAATATTTAAAAGATATTCCCTTCCTCCTAGAAAAGAGACTATTGTGTTTTCATTTTTCTTCTGTTTTATATTATAAGCTTTTTCTTTTTTAAACTAATAGTTATGTAATATTGTATTGTATGTAATTAAATAACTAATAAATCGTGTTGCTAATTATCACATGAGATAATTCATTTTAAGAGAACTCTTATAAAATTAATGCTTTAAATTAATTTTTTTAATTAATTTATTATTTTTTAATGAAAGAATATATTAATATCATGTGATAGCTTTTGATTATTCATTTTTTGTTCATTTATTTAAGTTCAATTATAACGATATTTTGTGATTTTGACGATGAATGGTATTGCGGTGGAACTCAAATTGATTGTCCCGCACGCGAGATTGGGGCCACCCAAAGGACCCGACCACCTTCCTTTATTGGCGGGCGTGCTTCTATTGTTCAGCATTTCTAGGACAGGTGGCAGCCTATCCTGAAACAAACTGACCAAAGTGGGTCCATTTTCCAGGTGTAACATCTACTGTTGAACCCAAGTATGCTTCTGTGTGGAGCTCTCGCGATGTGCTTGACAACGGTGGTCTTATAAATATGGAGCTAAAATTGACTGTTTTTGTCTGTAGGAAGATCCCGTTATTGTCACATTATTGACGATAACGAACACAACCAAACACGTCTTTAAGTTCTATGGCAAACCATGTGCATTATGATGTTTTCATTCGTGGATATACACAGGGGTTAATTTTGTAAAAATTGCCATAAGAAATCATAATCACGAGAATGGCTGGGGTTCAGACAGACACAATAAATACAAAATTTAAATCGTTAAAATTAATGCACCGCATCAAAGTCAATCTTTACAATCTCAACCTTCTTCCACCTTCCTTCTCGACAAAAATATCTTGATTAGTAATTAAGATTGTAGTGTCGGATTTTTACATCATTTAAGAAACAAAATCAGGAGTCACCTATAAACATATTTTTCCCTAAAATATTTGAGTTGTTTTTTTTAGGATAAAATCTTGACGGCATAAGTTTATAAAGGACAAATCCAAAAGTAGATAATATTTCAATAAGTGAGCCTAACACATGATCCTTGACGATTTAATATGCGCAAAGTATTTGACGTTAAATCTTTGATTGTAATCTTTGTTGTAGGTAAAGTAAATTCCCATGGAAAATCAATATCTTTCTTAAATTTGATAGGCTGCTCTCTCCTAAATTTTTTATAGCGCACATTTGTATGTGTGACAATAGAAACGACTTTATTTGGACTTTCATTGCTATATTTTATAGACCTTAGAAATATATGCATATATACATGACAGCACAATCATTTGACTTTATTAATTTGGAGTAGAATCGTCGTACACTCATATATTGTTTTGATTAGATCGTACTCTCATATATACAAAATAATCAACATTTCATAACATAATTACCAGATACCCAGACATAGAGGGTTAGTTTTAAACATGAAATCTTCGAAGTTGAAAAAAGAAAAAGGAAAAGCATGCCTCACACCAACATTTGCTAGAGAAAATGAAAAGTATAGTATAGTGCCCAAAAATCATAGCCCTTTTTGACATAAACCGACCGGAACAAAAAAAAGTGGTAAAGAACCAACAAAATTCAAACAACAAAGCCACAATTTTTTGTGATATATCCCTCACAAGTGGGCAAGGGTAACGTTAAGCCGTAGAAAAGGACGACTCAGCTTTAGGGCACAACCCAATATGCCTTTGCCTTGCCTTCAAAATCAAAACTCTCATCCCATCCATCTCTTTCTCTTTTCTTTTTTCCTGTGCAAACGTGCCACTTCCCCTGTACATTAAAGAGCATTAAAACCTGCATGCGGGAATACGTATAACATCACCCTTCTTGGTTTCTCTTTCCACACTACTCTATCTATATCTATACGGTGCTTATATAGATATATAGTCTATGCATTGTGTTATATATATAGAGCTCTTTCTTTTCTCTCAATCAACCTCAACATGATTCTTCCATTTATATTCACTTTCTTCCTCCATCCATGCAAGTTCTTTAGGTTTCTTTCCAAATTTCGCCACAAGTTAAGTTGGTCCTCGACTCCCTGTATAAGCAAGCAAGGAAATGAAGCATTTTCAGGCAAAGATTAATAATGGATTTGGAGGTCCATATGCATATGCAAAGGGGAATTGAGCGCTTCTGGTCCGATATTCGAAGCATATATATAATTTTATTATTTGTTTTCTATGTATTCGTATATGAATTTGTTGGTCTTGTTGCTTCTATATAGATGTTGATTTGGTCCTCTCTTGTCTTGAGATTTAGGACTGTTTGCTTATGTAATTCGTTGTTAGAAACGAATAAGGAATTTGGTTCCATGAATAGGTTTGTGTTTGCCTTGTCTATAGCTAGTTATGATGAGAGTTACTAGTTTCACTAGTATTTTGTGGAAGTGTTCGATTGCTATATATGAAGTAATAACTGAAATTTCTAATTGGATTTTTTGTTGCCTCTTTTGCTATCTCTTTTTCTTGAAACCATATTTTCTTGCGCTTGAATTGCTTTTGAATGTATTCACTGCATCAAGATTTATGTATATCATTCATTTTTTTCCAAATCTAAGTACTTAAAATGTAGAATTACTATACAAATTTCTTCAGCGTCGATAGACATAAAATTCCATATTATGTTTCATTCGAATTAAATGGGAAGATTTTAGAATTATATACTAACAAGTGGGTTAGCGACTAAATAGTCTACTCTTTTTTTTTGACAAGTAAAAATTTTATTGATATAGTTAAGTTATAAAAGAGTGGATTAGCGGATAAAGAAACCTCAACTGAAAATGCTTTCGCACACTTGAGCTTACAACGCTGAAAATTGAGCAAAACCTCTTTACCAATTATCCTTCAAATTCGCTATAGTTGAATTCTTCTTTTGGTGTAGAAAAAGAAATTAATCACTGTTGGCGTTGAGACTTGAAGCTGACGGCTGATGTTACATTCACATGTACAAAACACGTATTGTCAAGCGGGATCAACAGTTTTGAGCACAAATTGCGGCAACTAGCAAAGATACAGGACTTCTCAATGATTTAATCATGCATTACCTATATTCCTATTTAGCAAGCATGATCGATTTTATGTTCTTTTGGATTCACATATACTTTATATATATTGATCAGCCTAACCGTAATTCTCAATAATAATACGAAATCGGTGTGTGAACATGTATCGTATAATGGTCCGGTAATATTATACTAAGTTTTTCTTTAAAAGACTCAGCCAAGATTTGCAGATTTGCTAATTAATCCTCACTATTTATCAGTGTCATTTAAAATCCACTAAATGTCGATCAAAAGAAAAAAAAATCCATGTTAATTACCTATATAATCCCGTTCCTGTTTGCCTATGGGTCTTAGTTAGTCAACTATTGTAACCTAATTAATAGGTATGAAGTTAATTAATGAATACTTGGTTGATATACTCGCAAGTTTGAACTCTCAAAGTATCCATTTTTTTAATAAATAAATTTAATCATTGTGAACTAGTGGAAGTATAAGACAACTTAGGTAAGTTTTGCATTTGTGTTGTAGTATTTGCATGCGAAATTTATGCGGCAATATAATTGAAGGAAAATATTAAGCTAATGATCCCATGAATTCAATTATTTGATTGTATTTGTTGACGACACAATAATGATCCCATGAATTCAAATTTGAGCAACTGTCATTAAATTTGCGTCCGCAACTTTTAAAGTCAAATTAAACGTACAGGTCTCAAGAACAAGGACACCGATTGCTGCTGACAAACATCAAACAAGACAATCTGTAATGACATGATCTTCTTTATTTGGCTCTTTGCTTCTCTTTAATCATGAAAGGATTATATGTAATTGACCCTCAGCCTCAGGCTTGGGTACTGCCTCTTGACCCCTCGCCAGATTCCATCTATATATCAAATCAAATACCATGTACTATAAGCTAATTAGCCTTAAAGCTTTTTGTATTTGTAATCATTTCTTTTCATTTATTCTTCCTTTTTAATAACTTAATCATAACTATAACTAAAGATGTTCTGATCTCACCCCACATTTTTCATGTACTTGTCTGAGCAATGGATCACATGGCCATATTATTTTTTTAGATTAAAAATTTACTAAAAACTTATCTCTCTATACTTATGCCAAAAACGATACTGATACTACTAAATTATAAGTCAATTAAATGCATCAAAGGAACGCTTTAATAACTTCATGAAATATTGTTAAATCATGCCTATGAAGTTGCTTTGAAGGAGAAATTCATGAAGTGGTCAACGTGTTTAGTTAATATTTTCTGGTAATGGGTGGCAAACCATGGGCTTATTTAGGAAGGGGAGTAGGTTTTGCATCTTTTACAAGTTTTTGTAATAATCTGTAATGATTGAATAGTAAAAAAATAAAGAAAAGGTTTGATTATTAATAAAATTAGTTATAAAAAAATATAAGACATTATACTCCGATCTACCTTTTTTCAAACAAGCCCCATGTTAATATTAGCGGCCAATAATTTGCCAAAGTTTCGATACAATTTTATAGTATCTTTTACTAATGAGTTTTGCATGCACTTTACAATTTTCATAAAAAACCAACAAATATTCATTAGAGTTGTCACCTTATCTAGCATGTAAAGAACAAGCATGTTCATATGGCTTGTTTCTGAACTTTTTTTTCAACCTCGTTGATCAAATATCAGCTAATTAACATGTTCACGTCCATACATTCTCAAATATGGCATTTTTTGGCAAAAAAATGAATTCCATTTGTTGATGACAATCCCTTTTTCTTTTGTTATAAAGTGTTGATGACAATTTTTTTTAAATACCAATCTAAACGAATCTCAGCTCAATTAAATTGATGTCGAGAGGAATGTCAATGACAATTTAATTCAATAAATTTATATTAACTTCAATCGACCTACGACTGGTAAGTAAAGCCCAATGGTATGAAGTCTGACTCTCAGAATCCATGCAACAAACTACACTATTGAATCCAATCCACCTGATTCCTGAGATTGTTAAGTCCCAAGAAGTGTGATTTGGGCCTAAGATTCGGATAACTTCTGTTGCGACTCTCCCTATGCTCTCACGAGCAAGAAGATAAAGAAAACAGAACCCATTTAGGCAACTCCACGTTTAGTATAATCAGCCATCCACCCATTAATGCACTATGGTTCCCAAACATTTTTCATTGCATCTGGGGAGGTAAATACTCAATTCAAACTCTGCATAATTCTTTTCATCTAACCACCGTAAATCTAGATTTGAGCTTGATAAAATTTTTATAAATGATAAAACTCTTCTTATTTTCTATTTTCGAGAGTTCTAGTTAAACAATAAAGAGTTTGTATCTTTCATTTGATAATCGACACTACACAACACAATTTTAAGAAAAAACACAAACAATTAAAGATCGCAAAGGTGATCAACTCAAGTGATTTGGTCGGTTAATATTAATTGTAGACAAAGAAAACCCGGAAAGTAGGCCTTTTGAACCAAGAAACTGGCCATTGGGGGGTTCAAGCTAAGGTGGTTCCACCATTTTTTTTGTTTAATATTGAACAATGTATTGTCCCACCTCTTTTTACACTCAAGGTATTAATATAAGCATCTTTATTTGTTCACATTCCATGCACCATTTCACTAACTTTTCTTACACACACTACAGCAATCAACTTTTGTGTCCAATGTGACATGCCCTCTACTGTCTTTGTTAGGTTTGTCTTGTTTAAGACTTCCTCTCTTTTCCTCTTTTGTATTTTTTTAAAATATTTTGATTCATTCGCCTAATTAGTCCTAGTTTATTCGATTTAATAACAACTTTAAAATGATTAATTTAGTATCACGTGGCTATGATTACAATTTAGGAGGTGGCAAATAGGCCAGATTTTGTACTTTATACATGAATTTTTATTTTAACTTTAACTGAATGTAATCTTGTATTTATTGGTGTTAAAGACGACTCAAATACAACTGATCTACAAATCTATTAGTTAATGAGTGATGGACCATAACATCGAGAAAATTAATGATGACTCAAATGCAACCGATATTTTCTGTGATGAAAGAGTGTATTGGAAGATTGAAATCAAGAAGGCGGTTTAATGTTTAGTTGGAATTTACATAGATAATCAAACTGTTAGAATGTTACGAGTTCTTTTTTTTTTTCAACCATTCTAGATTTGAGTATGATCTAAGTAACAAACTTTTCAGAGAAAACTTTTTCTCTTTCAACTCCTTCCTGAATCAATTTCTTTTTCAACTTTTAAGTTTTTTGAGTGGAAATCCTACAAGTGGCTAGCTCATAAAGGTTTATTCCCTCATTTTTTGTGGAAAAAGAAATGAAGTTGTTTTCTCTAAGAAAATGACCAAAAGAACTAATTTTCCCATTGATTGCCGCTTCTTGTAATCCTTCAATTTCTCAAATTGGATGCAATTTATAGCTAACACCTAATTTATATTGGACTTGTTTGGAGGATAAATGATATAGTATATTTAGTAAATTTTATAATGATTAGTGATGTGTTAATATTAAAAAAATAAAACAAAGATATATTTTTTAATAAAATTAATTATACAAAATATATTCTATAAAATATATTATTTTTCCGTCCTATATTGTTAGATAAATATATTTTTTCACATAAATTAAAAAAATTATATAAAATTATTAATTTTAATATTTTTTTAAAAAATATCTTTATTATTATCTAATAAATAATAAATAATATAATTTATTATTTATTTAAATATAAATAATTTATATTAATATTAAAAAAAATTAACACTTATTATATATTTTATTATTATTATTTTATTTTTATAAAATATTCCACGTGTCATCCAGCCAAGAAGTAGCTTTTGTCAGAGTAGCTTTTTCTCGTGATAGTTTTATATATATACACAACTAAGCTAATCAGCACCACTCCTTCCAAGTCTCATACTGGTCACCTTACCCGCCGCCTGGCCGGAAACCGACGTAAACACCCCCCGTGAACCTCCGCCGTGAAGCGGACGTGATCATGGATGTCGACTTCTGGGCTTCTGGAGTCCACTCTTCCAAGTACTTCACTGCTGTTCAACCCAACCGACACATCTCTTCTGGTACTTACTTTAGCTTCTTTCTTTTCAGAACCAATGTTTCTTGAGAATGATTCTTGTGGAAGCTTCTTAGGAGGTTCTATTATTTGGGTCTGAGTGAATGCTTTTAAGAATCTTGTTTTCTACTTGTCTTGCCATTGTATGTCTCTGTTTTAGTATCTAGTTATCTTATAAATTATGTTGATTTCAGTGTCCTCTGGGA
>CAODLS010530451.1:0-16612 GCA_948243855.1 Flueggea neowawraea
CTTCTCTAGAAATTCGAGCCTTTTCAGATTTAGATTGGGCAACTTGCCCAGACTCTCGCAAATCAATAACCGAGTTTGTGTCTTCCTTGGTTCCTCTCTCATTGCATGGAAATCAAAGAAACAAGCGACGATATCTCGTAGCTCATCTGAAGCAGAGTATCGAGCATTAGCTACTACGGCATGCGAACTCCAATGGTTGATCTATCTCCTTCAAGATCTTGAAATTTCACTTTCAAAGCTTGCCTATCTCTACTGTGACAATAGATCTGTTGTTCACATAGCAGAGAATCCAATTTTTCATGAACGAACGAAACACATTGAAATTGATTTCCACCTCATTCGTGGAAAAGTGCAAACTGGTGTCATTCATCTTCTTTCGGTAGCTTCTCACTCCCAACTTGCCGACATCTTCACCAAGTCACTACAAAAACTCTTTTTCAAAATTTCTTACTTTAGCTAGGTGTACGTGATGTGTACACTTCAGCTTATGGGGGGATTTTGGAGTCTAAGAGAACTCCAGTAGACAAAGCAGATGACAAATGCAAAGTTGGACTTTCTCACCACTATAGACCAAAGCTAAGCAAACTACAGGAATGATGCCTTTCTTCTTTTATCTTCTTGCTATCAAGTCAAACCACTTGATCTATTTTATTTCTTCCCGTTATATTTTGTACCGTTATAGCACAGTATAACACGTGGCTGCTCTGCTGTCTATATATGTTGTTATCATCTTTTATGAAGACATAGATAATGAAAGTATTTTATTCAAAATCTTCTTAATCATCACTATCATGTAATGCCACACTACCAATCGTTGTCCATCTACTTGAGATTAGTGATCTTTAATGTCTTTAATCTGCTATCGTGGATGTAATTATAGCCCACCTAACCTTAAAGCATTAACTTTCCTCAGTATGCATCAACAATTTTCTTGCCTTTCATAGTTATGTGATTAATTCTGATGCCAAACATATCATGAATAGTTTCACCTGAAAATGTATAACGGAATTGATTAAGACAACTGTGTAAACCTATAAATCCAGATCTCATTTGCATGAAGCTAGAAAGGGAATCTTGTTTAACAATACAAACGAAAAAAATCCTCAAATTAAGTAAAATCCTAAATTTAGTAATTTAGGAAAACATTTATTTTTTTTTTGTTTTAGATAGTATGTATTTTTTTTATAAATCATTTTATTTGATCTCACCGGTAATCAAACTCTTCATCTTTAATTTAACATTGAAGTTGACTCTAATATCAATCAACTAAATCAATTGATAAACAGATTCGTATATATTTAAGTAATTCTATGTGGTCTAGGAAGACATCGAGGCAATCTACTTTATGAAACTTAAATTGTAACATGATTTGAAGTCTTTCGACTTCAAATCTGTTAATTCATGTCATTTAAACTATCTACTGGATACTGTTACTTCTGAATTTCTATGATCCATTTGTATTGATTTTTTTTTTGCCCAGAGATCTATTTGTATTGATTGTTCATAGACTAAGGTATTTTGTCGGAGCTGTGGTTCCATCGACATATGGGGGGCAAGTTCGAACCAACCTACTTATAAATCATGTGACTTCGAGCAAATTAATGTTGTCGGACTCCATGACCAAAAAGTTCACAGAAGAGAGTCCTTGTTGGTAGAAATTGGACTTATCTACATCGACATACAAACAAAATGCTCACGATTTATTAAAACATACCAATAAGAAGATCACCACATGATTTACAGCACAAACTTACAACATTTTTCCAGCAAGATTCTGTTTGCTGATTTTCCTGGATTTTAACCTACACAAGCCAGTCAAAATCAGACCCTACCAAGGAATTCACTGACAGAAAATTTGATTCGTCGTGCAACGCATTTTCTTCGAACAAGTTGGTCTGATTAGAATTTGGATACAATTGGCCTTGCTCACTTGTGGTACTAACATAACTAGCCTCTCCATGTTCAAAATTTTTTAGCTGGGAAAAATCGGTGCTGAGAAAATCCGATAAGAATTGTTCGTCTAATTCAAAATCCATCACCAAATCCGATGAATCAGTACCATCCGAGGCGAATTGCAGAACCAATGGTTCCGGCAGTGGATTTTCATTATCCGGCGAGATGGGTAACGCAGCGGATGGTGCTACGACTCTATTAGAATCATCAAATCGTTGTTGATAATCATTGTCATTGTGCAATTCTGGTGGTATTGTGACTTTGTTGCACCTTGATGGTCTTGTCCAGACCACGCCGCTGGGACTTGGTGGTGCATGATCTTGAGAAGAAGAAGAAGAAGATTTTTGAGGGTTTCGAAGTTTCTTGCCGATGATGGTGTTCCAATAATTTTTTACTTCATTGTCTGTTCGCCCTGGAAGTCTCCCAGCTATTAAAGACCATCTGCATCACTCAAAGTCACATGTGTTGGTTTGATGGAGTACTGTTTATTTACTACGTGTCTATATATCACCGGCTCACCATATAAGACAATATTGCTTAGGGCTAACTTAATTTTGAAAACAATTTAATAAATTTTTCATGGTGTAGAAAATAAATTGCTACTTATTTAATCACTCACATTTTTTATTTTGTTGTATTAGAATTAATTTTAACATTAAAATTAGACTAATTTGAAGACTTTAAAATTTTTATTTTCTTTATAACAAACAATCATAAATTTTCCTTCAAAAAAATCATAAATTTAGAAATTTAAACTTTTTTTGATAAGTTAGAAATTAAAACTCGAGAGCACATAGATAAAATTAAACTAAATGTAATTAACATTCGATTAATCATTCTATTTTTATGAGTTTTTGTTGTACGAATTTTGAACTAGACGACGGCAATTTGTTTGATCCATATAAATCATGCATGGATAACTGAAAGTGGCTAGCTAGGGTTATACATAATACTTTCTTAATACAATTACTTAGTGCCAATTTAAGCATAGTAGAGAAACAAGCAAGGGAATTGAGAATTGAAAGAAGAAGGTAAGCACCTGTTTCCAAGAAGCTTGTGAAGTCTAATAATGAGTTCCTCTTCATCATGTGTTATATTTCTTCTTTTAATGCCTGGTCTTAAATAGTTTAACCATCTTAACCTGCAACTCTTCCCACATCTCTTTAGACCTGCAGCAATCATCCATCACCTTCTCAGCATATTCATGATTCAAATTAATGACAAAGATAATAGTATTTACAGTTAATTAATCATTTAAACTGACCTGCTCTCTTGGGTAGGCTTCTCCATTGGCCTTCACCATTGACTTTAATGTACTCAATGAGTGTCTTGTCTTCCATAGCTATCCATGCTCCTCTGTTCACCTCATCTTTATAGCAACAAGGACTCCTACCCATCTCTAAACCCAACTCTTCTTTCTTTCTATTAATCACTGCTCAATTTGTCTCTCTTTCAGTTTTAATACTGCTTTTATACATAAATTTCACAATCAGAGACTGACCCAAACCAGTCTCGTTTGGGGATTGGAAATGAAAGTAGAAGTTGTGTGTGAGAGAAACTGATGAGGCTTTGTCACTCAACAGGTCTTCTTTTTATATTGTCACTTTGGTACTCGTAAATTGTTTTCAGCATATGTTTTGTCAGCAAACATATATATTATATTGATATAGGCATTTATGAATAAATAAAATAAAAAATAAATGGGTTTCTGCTTGCATGTGCATGAGGGGACCAATCTCTTTGCCAACCAGATTCTAGATCCATTTTTCACAAACAATGACTTAATACCTTTAAATTCGATTTTAAAGTTTCCAATTTTTTTTTGTATGGTTATAATGATTATATCTCTCTCAGTGCCTTTCAAATTTACCATCTAGTTGCCATACAATAAAACCGCCGTCACCAATGACTCCATCTGCCCTTCTTATGTGTCACGGCATCTATCTCAAGCTAACTTTCTTGCATGCCCTTGAAAGTTTGTTGGCAAAAGAATTGAGGTCCTGCAAATGAGAACAAATCAATCAAGAATGAATATTTCCAAGAATTTGTACGGAAACGTGATTCTTATGTACACTGTACTATGATATTTTCTTGCTTCAAGTTACAAATATACCCAACAAATGTTTATATGCATGATAACTAGGACGTCGATCACATGCTGCTCTTCATATTCCAAGGTGGTATAACCATATTGTTGTTTGTTTACGGTAAATTGAGGTGAAATAACATACGTAGATTATAAATTGATAAATTAGATAAATTATGTAGTAAAAAAAATAGAGAGATCGAGCAATATAGCTTTTGAGTTACAATATATGTAATAGTTTTAGATATGCAATGTATTTTTCAACATATTTAAAATGATGTAATATATGTGTTGTTTTATATTCTGCATCCAATATTCTTGGGCAGCATAACTAACTTCCAACTCCAACAACAATTTCTGTTGGATTCACGGCCAAACATGTGGCTAGATTCATGTAAGTGGGCAGAAATTTTATGTTTGGATGTTGGTCTCTAACTAGATTGTTCTATGTAGCTACTATTGTCAATAGGTTTATATGTACGCAACCCGGCTAGGTTTTCTTCTTGATATGCTATTGTAAATTTTATTTCTTCATAATGGGACTGCTATTTGCAGATTTTAAGAGTATTATAGGGTTTATGAAAAATAGAAAGATCATCTATAATTTTTCTTTCAAACCGTTAGAAAAAGAAAAATGGACAAAATAAAAAAGCTGAGACAATCAAGAAAAATTGTAAGTAAAAGAAAAGTAATGACGTCCCTTATTTGATCCCAAAATGACTTCTTAATTATCTTTCAACCGTATCATCGTATGCATGCATATTTGATTCTAAGCACTTAAATTATAAATTCACAAAACTAAAGCCACAAAAAAAGGACCTACCAGGGCGGTTTATACGAGGCGGTTGTCCAAGCCGCCCCATGCTCTTAGTGCTGGTCATTTTGTAGGGACAAATGGTGAACCAGCCCAAGCAGCCCCATCTCCACCCCCCGGGGACAGAGGAAGACCGGGGCTGGTGGGTGCCCATACCCCCACTGTCCGGAACCCCTTATTAGGAGGTTCTTCCGTCTAGGAACGAAGCCAAGAAGTTTTTGGTCTGGGGGCAACTTTAATATATAATAAAAAAATCAGACATACTTATAATCATTAAATAAAATTTAAGTCTTATAAAATTTAAATTCAATTGAAAAGAAGAGTAAACTTACTAATTTTTAGGTGACAACAAATTCCTATAACTTTTTATGTTTTGAAAATGATCTAAAATGACTTCATTTTCAATTTTAAGAAATATCTCTTTCGTGACGTGATACACCTTACAATCATTGAGAAAATTATCTCGCATCTTGTTACACAAATCCGTCTTAATAAATTCATAGATGAGAAAACTCTCTCAACACTAGTGATTGCAACAGGCAAAACCAACTCTAACTCAATAAACCGATACACCCAGTGAAAATTTTTATGAAAATCTAGCTCAACCTTGTTCCTAGCAAGAGATCC
The DNA here is from genome assembly GCA_948243855.1 of Flueggea neowawraea. NCBI lineage: Eukaryota > Viridiplantae > Streptophyta > Magnoliopsida > Malpighiales > Phyllanthaceae > Flueggea > Flueggea neowawraea. Next base: position 5,481 of record CAODLS010530451.1, read on the forward strand.
AATACCATCAAGGTTAACAAAATTTTTATTTCGTTTCATTTCAAGTATATAGGTTTTCAATTGTTCTTGCAACTTCATTCTATTAGAAAGATAGAAATATTTGGGATATAATTCAACAAGACATAGTAACCTTGAGTTACTGAACTTAGAGAACGAATTTCTAGGATCAAGGCATGATAGGCACATCAATAACTCACTACTTAACTTAGTGAAATGACTGTTCATCTCTTCAGCAATACGATCAATAACCTGGCATTATAAAAATATTAATTCTATTATTAGAATAAGAAAGTAAAGTTCAAATGATAAGTGTGAAAAATTAATACCTCACAAAAGATTCCCACACGAAAGTAGTGGAAGTATGTGGGAGCATTCTTGGATCGGAGACTACTCTAGCAAATCCTCCCATCCATTTATAGAACAAAAGGTATCAACTTCTTCTAGCAAATCCTCCCATCCATTATCCCTCAATTCTTGCAACCTACTTTTTGTTGTGTCAATTAAACCAACAACAGCTACAATATTCTGATCTTTTTATTGAAGAAAATATGACAATTCTGATGTCAATCCCAATATAACATTCATCAAATGAGCAATGAATACAAATTCATAGCTTTCCATTTTATCAACCAAGCCCATAACAGCGCCACGTTGTTTTTTGTCGACACCATCATCATATATATCTCCAAGCACTTTTAAAACTAGAGTCCACAAAGATAGCAAACAAACAATGGTTTTATGGTGTGAACCCTTACGTGTGTCTCCCAGTCGAGTTAAGCTTGTTTCTTGATGCATTTCCTTTCCACTTGAAATTTCATTTGTTTGTAAATGTTGCAACACTTGTTCATGTTACTTTTGTCGAAGAGCATCTTTTCTTTTGCAAGAAGCACCAACCATATTGACAATAATGGAAACATAATCAAAGAATTAACTCAGACAAAAAATCTCCTCTGCAACAGACACAACAACAAGTTGGAGTTGGTGAGCAAAACAATGAACATACCAGGCACACGGGTTCTCATTCAAAATGAGGGTTATTTAGTCTGTTAAGCTCTCCTTGCATATTTGAAGCCCCATCATATTCTTGTCATCTAAGTTTGGAAATTGATCACCTATGTTTTGTCAAAAAATTATCGACGAAATTTTCCAAGGAGTGAGCTGAAGTGTCGCTAACATGTACAACTCCTATAAATCGTTCGACTGCCTCTCCAAGGTTATTTACATATCTCAAAACAAAGGCGATTTGCTCCTTCATTGAACCATCTCAGGCCCCATCAACCAATATGGCAAAAACATGGTCTCCAACATCTTTAATAATGGATGTTGTAATTTCTGCTACATAAGTACTCACAATATCTTTTTGAATGTCGAGGAAAATGAGTTGATTATTTTTCAGAGCATTTTTTTAAAAAAACCTTTGTAACTTCTAGACATTGCTCACTATACCATTAGAGAGTATCTAAGAAATTACCCCTATACAGTGATTCTTCCGACTCATCATTTCCACGAAAGGCCAACCTATTTCTTAAAAGCAATTTTACCACATTTAGAGAAGCTGTTAATTGAGTGCGATAAGAAAAATCTAATTTACTTCTTCCACTAGAGAAGCTATGCACAACACTTTTCCTTTGATCATTGTAAGCAAAAAATTGTGTTTGACCATCATTGTGTGCACTACCTATGCCTCATACATTTTCTTTAAACCTTTCCAATGCCTTCTTACAATTCCAAAAACCCTTCTTTGTCCATACTTTTTCTTCAAATCTAGGTCTTTTTTTCTCCTCTAAAAAGATAGCCCCAAAAGAAAAATGAGGCTTTGTCGACACACTATACTCCAACTATGGATAGTTAATGAACCAATGCTTTTGGAATTGCCTTTTTTTTTTCAAATTGATTCATCGGAAAATTGTGTTCTAATTGTTGATAGGGACTTTTAGAACATATAGCATCCTAACCTCGTCTTTAATTTGAGGATCATACTCTGTTATAGGCTTTCATAATGTAGAATCAACAATAAGATCATCTTCACTTAACTCAACTCATGTCTTCTTTTGACTCGATTCACCGACATTAATGTCAGATTGAACAACTATATTATGATCTTTTGATGAGCCATCACTTCCACTTGTCAATGTTTTTTTAATCTTTTCAAAATATCTAAACATATTTCTTGTATATATTATTTTTCATCAAAAATACTTCAATTAATAAATTAAGTCATCAGAAATACTTCAATTAATAAATTAAGTCCATCCAACAAATTCCAAAACCTAGCAATTAATCTACCAAAAAATTGGAAAAATCACATCTGAAATTTGACTCAAATAAAATAGATTTCTCATTTCAAATTTCAACTCAAATAAAATATAAAAAAACCACATCCAATAATTTAGTTCAAATTCACAAACCATAACCTAAACCTAACCAAAGAAAACCCAAACTTAGTTTAGTTGATATCAAAAGAAAAAGAAAGGAAAAGAAGAGTTGAAGGAATTGACTTACCGGTGAGACAAGTAGGTGAACAACGGTGGCAACGACGATTCACAAATGGTGGCGGAGCGGAGCTGGTCGAAACTCGCGTTTTGCTCTCCCAGAAGAGAAGAGGCAAAGAGAGAGAGAAATGAAATAGTGAGGTGCTGAAGAGTGAGAGTGAGTGTATACAGATGTTGTGCCATTTATGATTTTAAAATTCTTCACCAAACGACAAGTCGTTCTTTTTTAAAAAAAAAACACAGCTCCCCTCAAAACATTGTCGTCTCACTATTCTTCCTCAGTTCTTCTTTTTTTGTCACTGCTTCGAACTTTGACGGACTTTAAGTGCAGCATCAGGAGGGGGCTATTAGGTGGCGGTCCTCTTCTATTTGATGGTGTACCATCTCACCTGTAAGTGAGGTGGGGCCATGTAATACTCCGTCCGTTTTTGACCTGTCTTCTGTAGCATTCCGACCGGTCCTAAATTATTTCGATCAATCTTGAACCCATCCTTGGCGTTTGACGTGTTTGAGGATGTTTGATGATGTTACTTTGTAAGGTCGAGAGTTGTCAAGCCGCAGGAATGGTCTGACGTGTGTCCGGACATGAAGAGAAATCAAGAGAAAAGGAAAAGGACGTCTTACGCACGTTAGAACATTTCTAACACACGTAAGGTGTCCTTACATATGTAATAACTATAGTTACATACGTAAGGTGCTTTTTCTGCTAAAGTACGTGTTTCGTCATTTGACGTACGTGAGCTAGGTTTTCGTATGATTCACGTATGTAAGATGAACAGTGACGTACGTAAGGTCAGGTCTGATGCCTCTGGAATCTATTTTTCACCCCGATAACGTACGTGAGATGAATTTTCTCGTACGCGAGCCTTGTTCAGACAATTTAAAACTCCCAAACTTGACCCATTCGTCTGTTTCTCTCATTTTTTTCAAACTCTCTCAACCTTAGATCGATTTTCTCTCTACTCCATTGATTTCCCATCATTCTAAAACATCTCTGGAGGTAATATCATGCTTCTAATCCATTCTTTTTGTCCATTTTGTGCATTAATCTTTGAAATTCATTTTAGGCTGAATTTCTTAGAGTCTCGGATTTTGAGTGATTCTATTGAAATAGATGTTTTAGGTTGTTAGATTATGTTTGTTTGAGGTTTGATAAACATGAATCTAGCTTGGAATCACAAGTTTTGATGAGTTCTTTGAATGGTTAGGGTTAGGTCTGAATTTTTGTAGAATTATGATGATTTTGAGTTGTTTTTGAGAAACCAATTATATATTTGAGTTCCTGGGGCTGAGTAGGATCAATGTAAGTGATTATATTTGATTTTTATCGGTTGAATCAAATTTGAGGACTAATTGTGTAATTTTCTATTTGGAGGACCAATCGTGATATTTGGCATTTAGTGGCTAGAATTGAATTCTGAACTATTTGAAGGGCCGAAATATATATTTGGAATATTTTGGGGACTATTAAGTAATTTTACAGAGGTCAGGGACCGAATTATAATTTTACATCGATGTATGATTTTCAACGAGAGTGTTGGATATTTATTCGCTTTAGGATTTTCATTCGTCATAGGTTGGGATGAACTTCTGTATTGCCACAATACAGTATTTGAGTCTATTGCAATAAATTATGTATTCAGCTCGGTTGGATTTTCGAGGTGGTCTGCTATTCCCCAGTGGCCATCGCTTGGACTATTTGCTCAGCCTTCAAGTGAGTGTAGTAGCCACTTTAGATACATAGACTGTGTCTCTTAAATTATATATTTTTGATGTGTCTAGAATTGACATGTAATTTGGAATAATTAAAGGATAGGAAATCCTAAAACTGAATCTGTGTGAAAACCTCTATTGTGGAAGTGAGATTTCCTCTCAAATCTTTGACGGTTTTTGAAATAAATATTATGATTTAATATTTATTATAGTTTTTTATATTAAACTTTCTGTTAAAGATTTTAAGATGTACTCTATAGAAAATGTTCTTTTGGTTTTAAGAATATTTTCTGAAATAAATGTTTCGTTCTGAAATAAGTGAAGTTTATGTACTACAAAGTTATGTATGCTGACTGTTTGAATATTTTTAAATAAATATTTTAATAAATTTTTCAGTAAAATATTTTATTTTGGGACATCCAGCTACGGAGTAGCGTAGTTTTGATATACCAATGTTGTATCATCCGCCTAAATTGCTATACTTTGTGCCTTTATGGCTTATATTTGTCTTAGTGGTTATATCATGGTGCCTAAGTGGCTAATCTTTGCTTTTGTGTCTATCATCGAGTCCGGATGACTCTTTTCATTAGTTCCAGGTCCCGTTAAACTTTTGGTATTTATCTCTGAAAATATTTTTGGAAAATAATGTGAATTTCGGTAAATATTTTGAAAAAAATATTTTGGTTATATCCGAGTCTGGATGACTCCGCTTATAAGTTTTTGAATCCGTAAAAATACTCTGGTATTTCTCTCTGAAAAATAAATGGAAAAAATATTATTCTCTGCAAATGTTTTGGAAAAATAAGAAAGAGTTTTCGTGATTGTTTAGAAGGAAATACTTTGACTATTTTGGGTTTAAGAAATTAAATACTTTTATTTAATTTATTCTTTACTCAATTCGGGTGAATGTTTGTTGTCTGCGAAGGATTTCGAAGTAGTTTTCGGAAAACTATTATTCTGCCTATAATGTGTATACGTATATATACACTTATATTGTATGTGATATTTTTGAAAGGTTTTCAAATCCGTTTTGAGGGGCCGGGAACCGCTCTGAGGTATTTATCCACTCACTAAGGTTCTTACCCCTTTCTTTTCCTTGATTATTTTTATTCTATGTTTCAGGTTATTCTTATGGCATTCAGTTACCCAGCCAGCAATGAGTGCCCTATTGTTCTGACCGAGTTTTGTTATGTTATATGCTCCACACTGGTAGTGAGTTATGGATCTGTATTAGATATTTTAATGGTTACTTATTTTTTACCTGTTATTATTTATTCAGTATTTTGATAACATGAGTATATTTTATTTTACTCAAAAATATTATTTTTTAAAATTTATTCTCTGTTAAATTGTTTTAACATGACTAATAAGTCGACTGATAAAAGAATTTGGGTAGTATGTTTCTGTTCTCTGAGGCTTGTGTGAGATGGATCGTACTCTCATAGACGGTTCGCTTCTTACGCCGGTTATGGTCTGAAAATGGGTCATGACAGACCACCTTACATGGAGGTGACGGAGGGATACCGGGGTTGGTGCATGCCCGTGCCCTCACAGGCCGTCGGAGGAACCCCCTAATAATGGAGGGAGAAAGAGGCTGGTGGGTGCCAATGCCCCCACCTGCCGGAACACCCTTATTAGGGGGTTCCTTCATCCCCTCCATGTAAGGTGCCCCCACCTCACTTATAGGTGAGAAGGGGGCACCATCAAAGAGAAGAGGATCGCCACCTAATAATCCTTCCCGCTGCTGCACTGCAAGTCCGTCGAAGTTCGAAGCAGCGATAGAAAAAAAGGAAGAACTGAGGAAGAAAAGTGAAACGAAAACATTTTGGGGGGAGCTGTGTGTTTTTTTTAAATAAGTCTTCATCAAACGATAGGTCATTCTCTATCGAATGACTTGTCGTTTAGTGAAGACTTTTAAAATCAGAAACGACATAACATCTGCATACAATCACTCTCACTCTTCAGCTCCTCACTGTCACTTCTCTCTCTCTTCAACTCTTCTCTTTTGGGAGAGCAAAACGCGAACTTTGACCAGCTCTGCTATGCTCCGCTACCATTTATGACTCGTCGCAGGAGCCGTTCATTTCCTTCTCTCACCTGTAAGTCGACTCCTTCAAGTTTTCTTTGTCTTTCTTTTTCTTTTGATATCAACTAAACTAAGTTTGGGTTTTCTTTAGTTAGGTTTATGTTATGGTTCTTGAATATGAACTAAGTTGTTGGATGTAATTTTTTTTTATTTTATTTAAGTTGAAATTTGAAATGAGAAATCTATTTTATTTGAGTCAAATTTTAGAATTGATTTTTCCTATTTTTTGGTAGATTAATTGCTAAATTTTGGAATTTTTTGGATATACTTAATTTATTAATTGAAGTATTTCTGATGAAAAATAATATATACAGGAAATATGTTTAGATGTTTTGAAAAGATTAGGAGACCATTGATAGGTGGAAGTAATGGTTCATCAAATGATCATAATGTAGTTGTTCAATCTGAAATTAATGTCGGTGAATCAAGTCAAAAGAAGCCACGAGTTGAATTAAGTGAAGAGGATCTTGTTGTTGATCCTGCATTATGGAAGCCTATGGTAGAGTATTATCCTCAACTTAGAGACGAGGTTAGGAGGCGGTATGTTCATAAAGGTCCTTGTCAACCATTAGAGCACAATTTTTTGATGAGCCAATTTGGGAAAAAAATGAGGCAATCCTAAAAACATTGGTTCATTAATTATCCATGGTTGGAGTATAGTGTGTCGAAAGACGCCACATTTTTCTTTTAGTGCTATCTTTTATAGGAGAAAAAATGACCAAAATTTGGAGATGAAGTATGGACAAATAAGGATTTTCGAAATTGGAAGAAGACATTGGAAAAGTTTAAAGAACATGTAGGAGGCCTAGGTAGTGCACACAATGATGCTCAAACACAATTTTTGCTTACAAGGATCAAAGGCAAAGTGTGGTGCATGGCTTCTCTGTTGGAAGAAGTAAATTGGATTCTTCTTATCGCACTCAATTAATAGCTTCCCTAATGTGGTAAGATTGCTTTTAAGAAATGGTTTGGCCTTCCATGGAAATGATGAGTCGAAGGAATCACTACATAAGGGTAATTTCTTAGATACTCTCGAATGTTACAGTGAACAATGTCCAGAATTTGCAAAAGTAGTTTTGAAAAATTCTCCAAAAAATAATCAACTCACTTTGCCCGAAATTCAAAATGAATAAAAACAAAAACAATGAAAAGAAAGAAAACAAAATAAAAATAGAATAAAATTTTTTGGAAGAAAAACATGGAGCTAGTGTATCTGAAACAACATAATAACAGATGTGCCACGTAATATTACCAAGTGTCCGACTTGTTATTTTGAGCACAAGTAAGATTTTTATTTAAAGGTATTTTTGACTTTTTCCATCATTATTTTTTTACTGATTATTTTCAATTTTTTGTTTACATCTATACTATTTTTCTAAAGGAAAGGATCACTCCACTAATATATTGACTCAATTAGGTAGGCCCAACACATTAGCGACACAATAAATTACGAATTCAACTAAGTTGAATTTATAAGCGTGTAGAAAATATTACATTATTATTGATAAAAGAGCTACAACATTTGAAATCCAAATACATTAAAGTGTAATAACATGCTAAACATTATAGAAAAATATTAGTGTCTTGAGTTGAAATAAAGTTTATTGTCTTAACTCAAGTCAATTAACTAAACTGGTTTTGTCAAACTGTCCTAAACTGTATTAAACATAAGACAATTTAGTAAATTTTTAAGAGTTAAGATGTCCTTAGTTAAGACACTTGGCATTACCCAAAAATCATTGGTATGAATTTGCTATTTATGCTTCTGAATGAGACCCCACCTAGCAATCCAGTAAGCACTCTTATTAATTTTATTTGCTCATGATGCGCACTTACATTCATATGTATGGATTGATAATAACGAAATTATTTAATAAAAATGACAGAATGACGAAGACTTTTTTTTTTTGGGTTTGACAACGAAGACATATGAGAATGACATCTTAATGACAGTCCAGAACGGGTAATTATTTTTTTAATAAAATTTTCTGAACAATAAACCAGGTCACAGCGGCAAGGAGCAGTCCAGAATGAAGAGTGGACTCAAATTTATTTGCGCTTGAGAAGGATAAACAATCCAGAGGGTATGCCATCAGCAGTGCGAATCGGAGGATACCCTTTAATGTTCTTAGCATATCTCTCAAATAACTCTTCAGTGATGCTATTCCCAAAGTGATTGCTAAAAAGGCTACCAAGTGTGGCTCTTCTTTCTTCTGCAGGAGGCAATGAAACTGTTGAAGGTTGAGGTGCTGTTTCCAGTCTTGCAATGACAAAGTGCCCATTTTTCTCGACAAGGTTCTTCACCTCATCAATTGAAGGGCTGTATGTTGGCACGTTAAACGAATCAATTTTTTCTCTACTTAGTAGTCCCTGCAAAACGTTTAACAATACATGTTTTTTAATAGTTGTTTCTCCTGATGCTTGAATCCAGAATCTGGTTTACAAATTTTTGCTTGGTTAATCGCATAAACATCCCTCATGGGTACAACAATAAAACTTGCAATAAAAAAAAACTTGAAAGATTCAGGTATGATTTGCACATCAAATGAAATTAACGAAAATACGTAAGTTTTGAAGTTTAAATGCTTCTATGGGATCAAGAGTTTAATTTTTCTACATACCTCGTTAGCCATGTCTGTGAGACAAGATTCGAATGGAACGTAAAATGGGCCTAACGAGAATTGTGCCGGAATTGTTTCGGCAGGTCGTCCTGTAATAACAAGTGCCATTAGCCCTCCACGGGCAAGCTCAATAGCTCGAGCGCTTAGAAAGGACTCCATGTCCTTTGTATATTGAGCAGCATAGACCTCACCAACTTCATTTGGTGCATTTCCATAATATATTCGACCCTTGTTACAAGCAGGTGAATTCGGATCACGTAGCTCTTTCGGTGCTTTGGAAAGCCAGTGAAGCGCAAGTGCAGAATGGAAGAAGTTGATACTGGACTCCGGGAACAATCTTCCATAGAAAGAACCAGGAACTCCAGTAGCAAAATAATCACCGTTTGCAGGAAGGTTGGCAAAGAGAGTATTGAAATCGTTTGAAGCATGGTCGCTGAAAAATACTTGAAACTCCGGGAGACTAGAGTGGCCTTCAATTCTGTACTTTTTGATTATGATTTTCATTATATTATTTACAGCAAAACAAGTATTGGGACCAGTTGAACAACCTAAATCGGCAATTGAGAAATGGCCTGAAGTGAATTGCTTTAGGTCAAGATTTTCATCTATGGCTGCTGCCAGTATTTCTTTCCCTCTCTCAGCTGCCTCTTTCTGCATAAAAAGTATAGAATTTGTATTGTCACCACTTTATTACAGTTCACAACAGGGGAGAAATCCTGTTCATAATTAACTGAAAATATCATTTTTCAATACTTGATATGAGTTCAAAAAGAAAGCAGAATTAATATTGCCTGTTTCTGGGAATTCTTGGAATAGCTGTGAGGCCCATTTCCACCAATCATTGGGAAGGATTCTTCCATCTCTCTCTCCGTTTTTGCAACTACTTTGCGAGAATATAATTGTCTCTAATCCAAATTATCTAGTATATATGTATATAAAATATAATGTCTGACCATAGAGGCCGGCAACATTGAAGAAATTGTACAAGTTTCCGTTTTCTTACTTGAACAATAATTCATCATGTGATTATTCTTATTGAATTCAATAAATTTAAGGCGAGATGCTACTTGTTTTATAAGTAACAAACTTCTCTTGATTTGACCAAATTTGATGATGCCAAAGCTTGTGCGAGATGGGTCTGGCATTTGGGTTGGTTAGCCTTGTACACCGGTCATGGTTCGATCTCAGATCGTGACAAAAACTCTCTTCATATTTTCCAAATTTAATTTATTCTGGTGCTTTGACTTTGCCACCTCGATTTTTTTTGTGTTTGATGGTATATGTGCTTGATGGTTTATAGGAAGGAAAATTTCTAAACTTGGCTCCTCATATTTGGATATGCCTTTGTTTCTCTGGTATTGTCATATCATGCACGTTGTGAATTTTCAAAAAGGTGTTGTTGATGATTTATCGGTAATTTCTGTTCAGCTTTATGATGTAAATTGTATGGTAGAATGCTTTTATTTTACGATGTCTCCTTTGTAGATCATATTTGACTTGGTGAAATTTATTAAATTGTAGTAGCAGTTGCTACGTAATTGTTTAACAACATTTTTGCTTCCTTTCTGCAGCTAAACTCGCCTGGGAAGCCATGTCTCATTGTTTCAAGGGTTAGTATAAGAAGTCTTTTTGTGGAGCTTCCCCCTCCCCCAGTTTATTGCTTATACATCAACCATTCTGTGAATTTTGAAAGAAATAAAAAAAAAAAAGAAAAGCGAATGCATGCTGTCATTTATTAATGAAGATAAATGCCATGGACTCTGCCACTAATTGTTGTGAATTTGTTCATTTATATTTCAGTCTCTGTAGCTCCTGCATGAATGCGTGTAAATGTGCATTTGCATGCAATTCAACTCACATAAAGCAAACATAAATTTGCAGCTATTTTGGGTACCACTTTTTTATTTACATGTGGATTCTCCCGTAGCTCCCAATGATGAGGAACATGGATGAAGGAAGGAGCCAAATTGTCCGCGACGTGGGGCGGACTAAAATGAAAATATTTCTCCATATTTTCCTAGAATGGACTAAAATGAATTTTTTTTATAACAAAACATATGCTGATATTAGAGTACGATAAATTATGTTAAAGACAATTAAAAATATAGAAACGAATACTAATCAAGCCTGACCTGGGCTGTTTCCTATGCTGTAACTCAGAGCTTCTAGACAAATTGCACACAAGTTCTGCAATACCATAACAACAGCATGAGTATCTTA
>CAODLS010530546.1:0-15484 GCA_948243855.1 Flueggea neowawraea
CATGGACTTACATTTCAAGTTCACTTCTCATTGTGAAACTTGTACTCAAATTCACTTGTCCTTGTGCAACCAAGTACTTCACAACATGATACTTGGTCTCGATTTGCTTTGACTTATGAAAGATCTTCTCGATCTTTAAGCAATCGAGGTCGACTGTCACTTAAAGACTATCATGAATTCTTTAAGTAGTTAGTGTTAAATAGACCATTTCACTGTATAGCTAACCTTCACATTACACTGCAACTAATGAAGTTATGGTATTAGCTTCTCTTACCATATACATATGTATTCCTCACTATTACGTGGAGTGAATTTTTTGCCAAGTAAGAACACATAACCTGATATGGACTTCCTTATAGTCCACATCATTACACGAAGTAGCTACTGTGTCTTATTCTATCGTAAGCCTTTACGATAACACAGTACCTTGCAGTTCCTCTAAAGCATCTAAGTATCTAATTCACTGCTTTTCAACATCCTCTTTTTGTGTTGGATCAATATTTGCTAGCTAACTTAACTGCATAGCAAACTCTAGGCATTTATCTGTGTATTACAAGACATGGTCTTGTAATTAACATATGTACTCTATATTGCAAAAAGCATTCACATGTCATTTGCGTGAAGAACATTCCTTACACATTCTTCCTTTCACATAGGTTTATGGATACATGCACTTACTAAGATACATACTCTTAGTCATGGAGTATCTATGGGTTATGTATTTCTGCATCTTCAAACATTCAAGTACTTTGTTGATCCATCTCATTTAAAGAGGAACAATTTGACTCTAAGTTCAACCCATATTATATATCTCAAAGTTGGATTTCGGCCAATCTTTGAAGTCATTCAAGTATGCTAGATCATTATATCTCCAAGTGTGATGTTCACACTAGGTAAGAATGAAAACATTCATCTTGGCATTATCAAAACATACATGAATATACCATCTTTCTCGAAAAATGTCTAAAGTTTTACCTTGGACGATGAAACCATTAGGGTAAATCATATAGGTTTCTTCTCCAAATTCTCCATTGAGAATTAGACGATGAAACCGTTAGGTTAAATCTTATAGGTCTCTACTCTAAATTCTCTATTGAAAAAAATGAGTCTCTACATTTCGTAATGTAGGTCGAGGCATAGACTAGTCCGAATGATCAAAGTCTATTCGATGAAGGTAAATCTTTCAACAAGGTGGACTTTCCAATCTCGTTAAGAAAATTCTCTTTAAGCGATTATCTATGTCTTACTCGATATATCGTCCACATATCCACTTATCTCCAATGGGTGCTCGCCCTTTGGGTAGATCAACCAGTTTTCAACATAGTTTAATCTCAAATGTCATTAGCACTTCCATTGCTTAATCCATATAAGTCTCACTGGGATGAGTGAACCTCTAACATACTTATAGGCTCGTCCTTGACTTGTGGGGTTGCGAAAAGGATCACGACCGATTCATTTATCGAATAAATATCGTCATAAGACTTCATTTATTGAAAAAAATTCGCCGTGAGACTTTATCCCTTTTAGTCTTACGCATTTTCAAGAACGCTCCCACTAAATTCAAGCTCCATATAGGAACTCCTACTGGATACATTTTCTAAAATGCTCCCACTGAGTTTAAGTTTCCTACTCCCACTTGAAAATAGTAACCTTAATACTCCCATTGGATTCTTGTTCCTTATAGAAACTCCTACTACGATCAAGATTTTCTATTCCCACTAGAAATAAGAATATTTCTCCCACTCAAGTCAGGATCAGGAAGCACATGTTTGAGGTAGATGAGATAAAAGTTGAATCGTTCTAAAACCTAGTCGATGCATCTTTTTTGGAGAAAGGGATAACAATCATTCGGATTAATGGATCGATCTCTTAAGATTTTAAAACCTAATGACTCAGTCGATGCATCCCTTTCGAAGAAAGAGATAAGCTCTGATCAATCTCTTGAGATTTTAAAACCTAAGGGTGTAATCTAATAATTTCCGTAATCAACTTTCTACCTCATCCTCCTCAATAATTCTCCCACTCAGATGGAATGATCTTAAGGGACTTAGTTCCTGAGTCTCAAATAAAGTGAAATCTTTTCTACTTTAATCACAACTAAGAAATCTATTCCTTAAGGAATGCGATTTCTTACAACTCGTTACTATGCCAATTTCTCATTATCCCACGATGAATGTAGAATTTGACATAGTAGGGTATCTAACACCTTACGCCTCTTAGTCGTTTCAACCAAGGTATCGTGGATATTAGGAACGCATCTTCGAGTTTCAAGTGGTTTAGGTCATATGCTTAACCAATCCACAATTCATGAGATGTACAAGTAATGGATTTAGAGGGCATATGGATTTTGAACTTTGTAGCCTTTGCCATCATAGTTCTCACCATATTAAGAAGAGTTTCACTTCTCCTATCCGCTATGCGAACTTTTGAGGAGTATAGGAACAAATGGTTTATGCTTATTTCCCTTTCATCACATAAAGCCTTTAACTTGTCTTATAGATGTTCACGATCTTAGTCGAAACACAAAGTTTTATTTGATTCTCATCTTGACTAGCAAAAAGTAAGAACTAACTAGGTTATTCCTACTTTTGAGAAACCAAATAAATATGATTGCACATTTTACAATCATATACATAAAAGTGATGAAGTAGTAAGCATTAGTCTTGCCCTCTGATTCTTTTGACGTCATACATCAAAAGTCGATTATTAGCAATGAGAATTTAGCTAGAAATGCCTTTTTGAAATGGTTTCTTCTCTAGTATTCCTTATTTGCAATGCTTGTAATAAATAATTTGAACTTATACAATTGCCTAATACTCCTACTTCAACTAATCGATGTATCGTGGATAAGAACTAACTAAGAAAACCAGTTTTAGTGCCAAAGTAGCTCCCACTCAAATACGATCTAACAAATACTGTTATTGTTAGAACATGAATTAAAGGAAAACTTCAATAAGGTTGCGATAGAATCTTATACAAGAAAAGATTCGGGTTTTGCACAAGACTAGCTCGCACAAGCCAACACCTTCAACTCCCATTTTTGAGTTGTTCCTTGTATGCTCAACTTGTTCTTTCCTTGAGCTAGTTGGAGTACAATGAAGTCACGTCAAAACTTCAATGTGAGGATCCTTAAAATTGAATAAGCCGTCAACTAATGACGAAATTCAATAAAGAACATCGAATAAGGTAACTCTTCTCATTTTTGTGAGTTTGAGCTACATTATCTCAAAAGTGCGTTGGTCACATGTGATGTACCTTTAGTAGTTAACATTTTACTCATAAAATGTTAATATTGTTCATGTTTAAGGATTTTCTTAAAATTCTATCTAATTTCTCACTTCTTAAGGGTTTAAGGTTCTTAAACCTTTTCCTCGCCTATGTATTGGAATTTATACAATAAAATTAGACATTGTCGAATTTCTCACAGTCTCTTTCATGAGACAAATGTGGGTTAGGTGCAGCTCGATTTGCTCCTAACTTCTAGGCAATAAGTGGTAACAACTTGGACTTTGTCCTTGATCAAATTATGACTAGTATCACTAGCTCTCTAATCATGTAGGCCTTACGTCTCTACTTGCATGATTAGGACATTTGTAACAAGTATCAGTATCGATGGTCAAAGACCATGAGCTAAGTTAATGTCACGTCAACTAACCGCTTATTAAATGCAACTTACATGTATATTGCATCTTGATATTTGTAAAATAGCCAAGTGACTACATCATCTTTTATACTAAGAAGATGATGGACGTAGTGGAATTTCTCACTACTACGTCTTATAGACATTATGATCCAAACTGTTGAGTGGTATTCTACTATTTGAATTCAACCATAACCGAGTTCAAATTGGGTACAAGCTTTTGCTCTTAGAGTACATACTAAATTATCATAATCTAAGAGTTTACGATTGTTGCCGCCTAAGCCCAACGTAGCTCTGCATACATCCACGTATGGGTCGGCATCAATCGATTTTACAAGCAGTGAATATTACAGATAAACATGACAAATAATAAAAAATAGTTGCACACAAGTAATTCATAACAATACACATATATTTATTATCCAACCAAAAGTTAAACTAGCATAGCCTTTTATTAAGCTTTGAATCAAAACGCACATTAGGTGTACAATTATCATCTCGGTCTTAATAATTAACTACACTATATTTAATTTCATAGATAATAAATAATGATTGCTTGGATTATCTTTTAAAGTCCACTAGACTTAGGAGAATTCATGTTGATCATCTCAATTATTAAGGCAGACTCAATAATTGGACAAT
Source organism: Flueggea neowawraea (assembly GCA_948243855.1). Taxonomy (NCBI): domain Eukaryota; kingdom Viridiplantae; phylum Streptophyta; class Magnoliopsida; order Malpighiales; family Phyllanthaceae; genus Flueggea; species Flueggea neowawraea. The sequence continues at coordinate 4,283 of CAODLS010530546.1, forward strand.
ATATTAATGCATAAAATATTTCAAATGAAAATTAAGGCAAATCAACTTAATAATAAGCCAAAAATAATAAATAAAATCATTATCACTTATTGAATCAACATGCATTCAAACAATCGATCTCAATATTAATACATGTATATTAACATTGGATATGATTATCACACAAATAATGCTTATTAAAATTACCCCAAAATAATACTATATGAATATATTATTATATCCTTCGTGTTTGTCTCCCAATTAGACACACAATGGATCACAATTCAACGTGTTAGAATAAAATTCATAAGTGGTTACACCAACTTCTCGAGAATTCTAAAAAACATACTACCTTAAAGTGAATCTTTCACTTCTCATGATTTTTTTTCGTGATTATGGAGTAATAATGGACCTTTATGCACTAAATGCACAATTATATTCTACCCATGATGACCACCATCTTCCCAAAATACTCATTTTGGGAGTCGTGCAAATTTTCTTAATTCGCACTTTGTTTGATGCAATATGGTTTTACCTCATTAATTTATTTGTAACAAATTACAAATAAAATGGGTATATACATACTCGTGCATTACCTAAATAATTGAAATCTCATTTCAATTATTTAAATGAGAAACACATTTGCACTTTTCCAAATCAATTATTTTGAAAAACTAATTTCCAAAATAATTCTTGGAACAAAATTCATTTTTTGCAATTTGTCAACAATTTTTATACACCAAACAGATTGGTAAAAATTGATCTTAAACTCCAAAAATTGTGAAAATATACCCAAAATTCAAGAAAAATCAAAATAATTTTTCAAAAAATTTCGGAAGAAACGGTCGTCAGGACATGTGTCACGCGCTCACACGCGCCACCTGGATGACGCCCACACGCAACAACACACCCACACACGCCGCACGTGCACCATCCAATCTGTTGCCACATGTCATCGTCATAGATGCACACATGTCAAAATGGGACACGTGTCACTATGTGATTCGACCACGTGGACAAAGGAAATAATGAATCGCCATGTGTCATGACACGTGTCGATGATGTGTCAGACACGTGGCACGTTCCGCCACCTGTCGATCTGTCGTTGGTTCGTGTGATGACGTGTCAGAACAATCATCCGCCGCGTGTTGAACACATGGAGGTCCACGTGGCACTTTTGCCACATGTCGACACGTTATTGGAACACGCATGTTGTGTGTCATTATCACTCGACACATGGCGTCTAATGATTGGTCCACATATCGGTCAATATTTGACTTAGTCAACTTTGACTGGTCAATGTGACACGTGTCGAGCTCTAAGTGGTCCCCATGTTTTTTCCAACCAACAAAAATTACCACGCCTGCCATGTGGTGCCTTCTGATTGGTCAACACTCAACCAATGAGAATGCGCCACGTGGCCTATTGGATCAGATGAAACAAATTCATCTGTAAGCTTCTCACTCAGTATTTTTTGATCGGGTTTTTGTCGTTTTGTCGACCTTCCCGATGGAATTTCCCGACGAAACTTGGGCAACTTATGTTTTCAAGGTCGCTGATCTCAAATCTTTTGTCAGAATTTCAAAATTTCAACTTTCAGATTTTGGCTCCGGACGGATTCGAACAAAAAATCTCGTTGGAGACAAATACCAAATAAGTCAGTTCTTGACATTTAAAAGAAAATGAAGGAATCAGGTATCCGTTTAACAAATAAATAGTATAAGGAGGTTCAAATTACCTACCTCGATTTCGACGGAAGTATAGCAGTAAACAGCAGCTGCAGGACCAGGTTTAGATGTTAGTCTCGCGAGCAAACCACGGTCGGATAGTCGACGAGAGTGCTCGGCTCGTTCGTAGTCTAGATGCCACGCGGATCGACACCATCGATAGACGATTCACGGTACGATGAGATGGAGGAAGGAAGATGGAGGGAAGGAGAGAAACATTTTTCTCCTTCCCTCCTTTTTTTCTTCTTCTCTTTTTCTTCTCTTTTTCTTCCCTTTTTTTTCACTTTCTCCACCACACACTTTCTTCTCCTCCCTCACCTCTATTTAAAGGAGCCCTTAGTGAGCTTTTTGGGCCTAATCGTCCGGATTGTATTGGTGGCCGTCAATTGCCCACGAACCATTCACCCGCTCGTTCAATGCTTATGCTGCCTCCTTTAATTTCATGATTGATACGTTTTCCAACTGTTTTCCCCATTAATTACACGCGTTTGGCATCGCTGGATTAGTGAGGCTTTAAGCCCGTCCATCATAGCCAGCCCATTAAGGCCCAAAATAATCCGACAAGGACATAATAGTCATTTCGGCAAAAATATCCAAAACGAATCTCCACTTCCCTTTACTCCTGCAAATCTTCCAACACTCTCTCTTCTTCTGTCTCCACACCCCAACGGCACAAATACGAAACCTCAGCACGTTAGCCACCATCGATGGCGACATCACGGCCGCTACCTCCGAAGCCACTTCATCTCGATCTCACCGTAATCTCCGCCAAGCACCTAAAGAATGTCAACTGGAAAACCGGCGATCTCAAACCCTACGCCGTCTTCTGGGTGGACCCGGACCGGAGGCTGGCAACCAAATCCGATGAATCCGGCTCCACCCGACCCGTTTGGAACGAGCGTTTCACTCTTCCTCTTACTCTGCCTCTCCATGACTCCCACCTAACGCTAGAGATCTTCCACTCTAAGCCCAGCGAAACCCCCAAGCCCCTCGTCGGTACCCTCCGAGTCGTGTTGAAGGATTTACCCGAACCCGATGACTCGTCTCGGATCCGAACCTATGAGTTAACTCGTCCATCAGGTCGTCCGCAAGGTAAGATCAGGATAAAGCTGTGTGTGCGTGAAAGACCCCTGCCACCTCCTCAGGATTACCATATTGCCCCTCCACAAAGCTATTATTACAGTTCTGCCAATATGCCGCCGCCGCCGCCACGTGACTACCGGTACGCTACGGTGCCTCCTCCTCCGTCACTTTCTCCGCCTGTGGTTCCTCCGTATGGATCTTTCCACGAAGCGTATAGTTTTTCTGCCCCTCCGCCGTACTACGCGGGGTATTATTCTTCTGCTCCGCCACCGCCAATGCCTCCGAGGCCTTTCTTTGATCGACCAGGCGGGTACGGAGGGCCGTCTGCGCCAGTTGATTATACGCCGTACGATCATAGGCAGAAAGGAAGTGGAGGGAAGATGGGGTTCGGGACGGGAATGGCAGTGGGAGCCGTGGCTGGGGCTTTAGGTGGACTGGCATTGGATGAAGGATTGAAGTACGAGGAAGAGAAGATTGCAGAGAAGGTTGAGAGTGACATTGCAGCACGCGATGATTACAGTGATTATCGTGCTGATTACTGATAACGATGGAATTGTGGTTTGTTGCTTGTTGAATGATGAAGATTAGAGTCGTGAGTATATAAATTATGTGTATATAAACTAATGGTGAATTTGGGTTTTTAACATTATGAACGAGATCATGTTTGATCATTACGTTTCAATGAAATAAATGCTTGTTTCTATGTCTTCTTGGTTCAACCTATGTTGTGTTGGCTTGCTAGAGTGAGTTGAGCGAGTCTTGTTTATTACATTTACATGGTTGGATTGTTGGTGTTCTTGGTGTGACTTTTAGTGAGTCCATTTAGCTTCATTTATGGTCTTGTTTGTAATGCATTTGATTATTTTGTGTGAGTGGAGCTTATAAATTAGATGGTAATGTGCTTTGGTAATTGTTAAAAAAATTTGTTGCAATCATAAGTCCGTGGTGAAGAGCTGCGACTTGCAGTCTGCTTAAAGGACAACTCTTGTGCTGCTTTGGTGCAAGAATCTCCTTTGTTGACTGGTTTATGGTGTATAATGAGTGTGTAACTCAAACGGGATGAATGAATCGTGATTCTTATGTCCCCTGGATAACACTTTTCGCCATCTCTGTTTAGAGTCTTCTGTTGCTGGTTGAGCCAAGGATTCTTCTCATCTTTGCCGGCAGGGTTCCTGGTGGTATCAATTTTCTGAACATTGTTTCTAATGTTTTCTATATTATTTACCTTAGTTTATCCTTATGTTAGTTTATCCTTATGTTGGCTCCTCTGTTATTGTTCTCTGTAATGGAGTGTGTTCTCTCTTATGGGAACTTTAGAGTTCTCCTTCATGGAGTATTTTGGAGTATTTGGTTGATCTGTGGACAGTGGTGGACCTAAGGGGGGTCCGGCATGGTCCCGTGAACCCCCTTGGTTCAGTGGTCTCTTAACATATAATACATGTATATAGTTTATTTATGGTTTATTTATAGTTTATTCATGGTTTATGATATGTATTTACAGTATTATATGATAAATTTACACATTATATATAATATATAGTCTCTACTAACTATAAAATGCTACTTTATTCTCTGTCAAACTTCTGTTTGGATTTTATTCTGCGTCCGTCACTCTGTGGAGCTTGTTTCCCCATATTTTGAAGCATATAGTTTTTATTTGAATTGATGTGTTAACTTAAATATGTGAAGAAGTTGATCATGTTCGGTTGTTCCTCCTTTACTTTGCTTCTGTGCCTGAGGAAGGAATTTGACGAGCTGTTTTGGTTCTTTACGAAGTCCTTGTCATGGTACTTTCTACAGCTCGTGTGGTTGTGGATCTGTATGGACCAAAGTTCCGACGGCTTGGAAGGAAGATTTGGGAGTGGTATCTGAGTGTCTCTGTGGTGCTGGGTTCACATGGTGGCAGCGTTCTAGAGCTGTATGAAGTCCTTTCCAGATAGCTCATCAAGTTCAATGTCATTATTGAAACCTGTTTTCAGTTTGGGCTATGAGCCTTGTAATTCGTAGCATAACCTGTTCTTTAGTTTGGGCTTTGAGCCTTGTAATTGGTATAATCCAATTAGGCTTGGCATTTTTATGCCCATTTGGGCTTATAATCTCTCATTTGAATCTTTATATTTGGGACTCTAATCTATGGATAAAAAAATAAGAATCACAATGGCTAGGATATTATATCAATATTATCACTCGTAGTTGTAATTTGTATCTTTTACTTATATTCTATTTATATATGTACAAGTGATAAAAAATATTACACGTATTCTACTCGCAGGCGTATCCATTTACCCATTGTATAAACATATTTAATTAAACATTTTTTAATATAAAAAATCCAACGGAAATATATTGAACGAATTACTGTATTTGATCTGCCATTACATCAATTGTTTGCTTAAATTTGCAACTTCTTATCAAAGTAAATTAATCAGTACGAATAAGATTATTTAATAATTCAATATGTATTGAATGATAGCATGTAACCAAATATGTGCATATAATAATAATTGTATCTAGTATTACAATGGAGATAATACTTTAGAGATGATATCAAATTAGAGTTGTAATACTTTAGAGTAGTGATAATACTTTAGTATATAAATGTATTATATTAGTTATAATATGGCATAGATTATAGCTATATATTATACATACTACATATTATATTATATATATGTGGATACGGGTAATGGGTGTAGGTGTGGGTTTTACTTAGCAAGTTTGAGTACAAGTATGAGTTCATTTAGGATAAAACTATATTCATACTTTACTCATATCCGCACGGTAATATCTATAACTGCACTCATATCTAGTTCAAATAGGTAATATTACCCGGTTAAAGTGAATAATACTAGATATTGGTAGAGTGTTAATTGTTATCTTTACGACTATGAAATTATATGTTTCTGGCAAAAAAGAATCTTGTACCCCTTTTAAACTTTTTTGTAGTTGGAAATGACTTATGTTTACTAACAAAGTCTTTTCTTAATCGGATTTGTTTGAAGCTACTTAAATTGCATATTATTATTCAAGTTCAAGCATAAGCATGTTATAGTCGGCATTTTACCACTCAATCTACCTGATTTAAGATTCATGATTATTTCCACTGTTGGGCATGTTTGGCCGAGTAATTTGGTTAGCGTAAAGCTTTTATATATGAAATGACTATAAAAGAAAACCAGCGAAAGCTTTTAATATATGAAATGACTGTAAAAGACAACCAGCAGAAGCAGCACTTATGCAGGTAATTGTTGAGAAATTGGGCACGCAACTTTTCATGGCTCATGGCAGCACTTGTATCCAAATTAGTGCGGTTGTGCCCAACCAACTGTGCCTTTTAATATTTGCAAATTCATTGGACGACAGCTACAACTTGCACTCGTTGCTCAAGACTTGATGTTGGATCAAGTTTTCCGGCTTCTAGCCACCACCACGCTATTTTTTTTTTTTATACATTGGCTCCTGGTTTCCGAGAGTCAAATCTTCGACTGCTTAATATTAGAGTCGACTTCAATAACAGTAAGCTATAAGCATTACTTAGTATTAAAGTCGCCTTCGATAACAATAAGCTATAAACATATTAGTCACCACTACAGTATGTGCTATTTTTTTTTTCGTCAGAGTTGACAGATATAAGAAAAGCGCAGGCCGGATACATCATCTATATTCTTTATGTTGTGTTCCACCGTACCCAATAAGCCTAGTAACGTTTTGCCGCTAGATTTCTTTAGTTTAGTCCAGCGACTCTACTATATATGACCTTCGCATGTGTTTATTACCCTGTAATCGGATTGTGAGAAGACAAATTACATAGATGTAGGGCAATATGTGGAACTTGATGAAGAGGCATAGGCTGAAGTGGAAAGAAAGAGTCCTTGTCATAGGTTTGTTTAGGGCTCCTAGAGGGGTGCCACCAAGAGTAAAGGTCGTATGATATATCAAATTCTAAAAGAACAGATGCACTCATTGAGAGTTCTGTTTTTGGTTTTCATTCATCGAATCCTTTTCCGGAGATATCTGGTGTTTCCCTCTTCGAAAATATATATCAGGCGTATGGTAGACAAATACAAAATAAGTTCAGGAATTTTCAATAGTTGTATTGTTGTTTGATTAATAAACTGAAAGTTTCTAATGCCACCCTCACTCTTTTAGTAAAAGCATAATACAACAATGAATTTATAAGTTGAGAAGACATTTTGAAGTTTTGAAAATTTTAAATTCTCAATTTTGGGTTCAATTTTCAAATACTCATATGCGGGTTGTTTATTTATCTTTTATTCTTTAAATTTACACAACAGAAAAAGTGTGAAAAGAATACTTTTGTGTAAGAGAAGATGAGCTCCTACTATTTCACTACAATTATTGGTGATATCTAATAGAGTATGATAACCTAAAGATATATGTACCTTCAATTTACTTATCAAACTTAAACAAACTTAATTAATTTGATTCTCAGAATTATATACTCAGAATTTTTCAGATCAACATGGTTATTTTACACTAATGTCCCAACTTTGTATACGTATAACTATATCAGACAAATAGAATAATAATTTTTTAATCAATTCACTAATAATGCATTCAGGAAAATTTAAGTGTGAAACCCAACAATGAGCTACCAACTTCAAGTATAACATTATAAAAATACTAATCGCAGTTCATTTGATTATTTGATTACGTGCAGACATAGAATGGATACCTTTTTTTTTTAACTTATCTAATGTGATTCTTCTGGGAGTTTTCCTTTTCCTTTTACTTTTCTTTTGACGAGTCCTCTGAGCTATAAATCAAATCAAAAGAGCATCATGGCGGTCATTGTTAGAAAAAACGTTGCCATTTGCTATATATCAACTCAATGTTTTCCTGAATTATTATAATAATGACGTTGTGGTCTAATCCTTAATGGCGGCTATATCTATGACCAATTAACTGTTTCTTAAACATTGTTTTATTTCCATAATCGGCATGTGCATCACAAATTTTCTAAAACCCCATTGTCCATATGTTTGGGAAAATTCAACTGATGAAATCTCCAGATTAGAGGGCAAACATTTGTGGCAATGTCCCACAAGTTGATAGAAAAAACAAAGGGAAAGGCACAATTAGATGCACCCAAAGTGCATAATGAGTTTCTTTTTGACTAGCTAGTGACTATAACAAACATAGAATTATACAATACAAAGTGGTGATGCCTTTTGCATATGGTCCCATCATTCCACAATCAACATTACAGTATCTTTGTTTCAAAATATCAAAATATATTAACTAGTCAAACATAGGGCCGGTTTTCGAGCATCAAAAAAAGTCGGTTCAATATTTAACATATTAATTAATTTTAAAAAATTATCAATATATATCAAAGAATAAAGGTTAATGTCGGAAGAAAATATTTCTCAATTATGAGTCAGGTGCATCAAACTCTCAATAGATAACCAAAATTTAAGTTGAGGAAATTACGGCCTAGGTCTTTTTAAAATTAAAAATTACATATGTGTGACAAAAAAATGTAGTTTTCACAATTATTGCTGATTTTTACATTTTATATGCAGCATTTTATATTTTATACGCCAGGCTGAAGTACATGTATATAGTTGGATTATTTTTGATTTATTTTTAGTTTTTTTAAACTAGAGACTAATAATGTTTGTTTCTCTTTTTGATTTTTTTGATTTCTGTTATTTTTTTAGTGTCAAGATTTTTTTGTGTGGATGAACTCTCTTTATTATGTTTTTCATGTGTTGATTTTTTTTGTTTTTAATAGTACAAATTATATATTTTTTTGGTTATTTTCTAGTTTTTTACAGTTTTTTTATTTCAGCCTGGTATATAAAAAGTAAATTGCTGTATATAAAATGTAAAAATCTGGAGTAGTTTTGAAAAATATATTTTTAGGCATATTTTTATAATTTTGACTTCTAAAAGATATATTTATTTAATAGCCCATTTATATTTTGAAGCTTAGACTTATCAAAAAAAATCAAGCTTTGATGAAGACAAAAAAATAAGAAGCTGACCAAAGATCTATTCACTTGATAGTGATAAATATATTACATATTCACTTTATAGGTTACTCTCTTTTTTTCTGGCATAAAAACTTATATTCTAAAAACTAACTTGAGAATCGAAAGATAGACAACACAACAATGTCTCTATTTCCCACATGTACTTCCTTGCAATATTACAAAAAGATCTGAATAGCATAAAACCTAAAGCTTGAAAAATTTAGATGAAATTATATCTCATATCATTTTTGGACATTTTAAATTTAGATATAAAATACAAGGTTATTATATCTACTGAAATATAGCTGTCACATTTTAATTTTCCTAAATACCACAATATTAATACCCCCTCTTTTTTGTTTCTCTCTCCTCTCTCTGCTCTGTAAGCCCTTTATCTCTTTTTCTCCTCTCCCTACACACAACTGCTCTCTCTCTCTCTTCCTTCTGCAAGGTTGTCCTTATCCTCTTCATCCCCAGTTTTGTCAGTTCTCTTCTTCGATCTGACAAAAACAAATCAGATGGATGTCTTTGTCCACCAGTCTTCCTAGCTCTTTCCTTGTCTATCTTCGCCTTTGTCTATCTTCGTTTAGTGCGACGAAGAGAGGAAGCTTCTGAGATCTGTGTGATGGACATTTAGGTGAAAGGCAGTGGTACGACTGGGAGAGTGAGCGAGAGCCGAGAGCGCTGCTGGCGAGAGATATAGAAAAAGGGGACAAAGATAGTGATTGAAGAGATAGGGAGTTGCGAATGAGAGGTGAATGGTCGACATCGAACAAGAGAGAGAAAGCGAGATTGATAGCATTAGGATGACGCGTGGCGGCTAGGGTTTGTAAACCCTGGCTGCAACGTATGAAAGAGATGGGACATTTCTAATTTTTGTGACAATCCCTAAAACATCTAATAATTACAAAATCAATCCCCAATTCATTTAATTATTTAAAAAACAAGCTTCAAACATTGAAATCAACTAAACAATTTTAAAACCTATGTATCTTTATGTTCAATTCATAAAAAAATTAGTAAAAACTCGAATGAACTCAAATTGGTACACAATACGTATACATTTTGTGAACTTTGTTGTTTTGTTCTCGTTTTGTATTTGTTCTGTGCTCACTTGTACTCAGTTTGTTCTCATTTTGTACTCATTTTATACTTATTTTATACTTGTTTGTACTTAATTTATTCTTGTTTTGTACTCATTTTCGTTTTTATAACATCGAGAACAGTTTGTTCTCATTATTTGTACTCATTTGTGCTCGTTGTACTTAGGTTGTTTTCATGCTGTGCTCATTTTTTGTAAGCATTTTGTTGGTGTAATTAACAAGTCTTAAATAACTCGTATTCATTATGTAAGCATTTTTTTGTGATGTACTCTTTTTGTACTCATAAAATTACCAAGTAATGAAGAAATAATTAAAATATTTTTTAAAATTTTGTTTTGATTTGTACTTATTTTTATTGGTATTTGTTCTTTGTTTGTTCTCATTTTGTTGTTGTACTTGTGTTGTTCTCGAGTTGTACTTATTTTTACTGGTCAAAAGAGTGTAGTTAAAGTGCGATCAACTTTTTAACGCGCGGTCAACTTTCTGCCAAACTGTAGTAGTTATGAATATTTTATTTTACATTGCTATTTTTGACATGTTTTTGACATATTGTGGCATTTGTGAAAGTTGTTTTTTTTTTATTGTGTGTTTGTGTAGTTAACCCCAAAAATTTACACCTAGAGACTTACAGACTTCTGTATTTAAAGATATATTTTCTAACTGTAACTTTATTGTTGAGTTAAGAAGTGACAATATAAATTTTATTAATATTTTTATAGACGAAACGGATTTTACTTTAAAGAAAAGATTAAAAAACAATTGATGTGATATTTTTTTACTATATCCAAACTTACAATTTGGCAGCTATTTTTGCTTGAATGAATCAAGATTAACTATTTAATATATATCGCGCTCATGCTATTTTAGTGGGAAGTAACAAGAGGATGGTGAATCCATTGTATCCTTTATCTATAGAGGGGAAAAAAAAAACAGAGAGAGTTGCATTTTTTGTTATATGTCAACATCTATTGATCATAATCAACCTCACAATTAGATCAATTGCTCCTTCAATGATATTTTGCATCTTTCAATGAATTCTGTAGTTGACTGTCTTTAGAATATAGCTCTTTTTGACTAAAACTGGTCATGTAATGTTAACAAATTCCATCTTAAGGCACTCACTATTAAGTAAATGGAAACCTTTTTCTTGGTGACATTCTACAGGATTTGAATTTAGACATTTCGTTTCAACCAACATTTTGGCATCTTTCTTTGATTAGTATATCTGAAACGAAGTTCGATCCAAGGGTATAGCTCGCTCCACCGCAATATCCACTCTGATATAATAAAGAAGTATATTGAACTAATGGC